>JAJPUD010005197.1:88855-108738 GCA_023553655.1 Myrmecobius fasciatus
ATATATATATATATATATATATATATATATATATATATATATATATACATACATATATAAAAAAGCAATTGTACATGTCATATATACAAGGTAGATATGTAATTAGTGATTTGGATAAACAATTACATATAACATGCCAAATACATAATATTATATACTATATATCATATAAGATGACAGATATGCTGAATATATAATTACCTATGCAAGGCATGTGTGTATACATGTGTGAATACACACATGTATTTGCATGTGTGTGTATATTTTCATCAAGAAAAGAAATGTATTTGTAAAACAACAAAAACAAAATTAAAAACCAAAATTGTTTAAATGAACACTAATTAGATTTTTGGTAATCAAAGATAACATAAATCAAAGACATATAGACATATTCATACACGCACACACACATATTTACTATATACATTTATTTATTTAGTTATTCCCCCAAACAATAGCTTTGGCTGCATTCCAAAACTTTTGCCATATTGTTTGCTTTTATTGTGACTGTAAGTTAGATGAAATTATATATTGGTACTATGAGTGGTTTTTTAGCCCAATGATACTTTAGAATTTGTTTAGTTTCCAGTTAAATTTTAAATTTTTTTCAAAGGCTCTTTATTTAATATAATTTTATTCCATTGGATTTAGTAAAGAAAGCATTCAAAATTTCTGTTTTTCTATATTTTTGTAAGATGTTTATGCTTTAATAACAAAATCATATTAGAAGTACCATGAACAGGCACAAATTATACAGAATATTTCATCCCATTAATTGTTATAGATTTTTCATAACTAATGCTTCTGGAAATCAGTTTATTTTTCACCACATTTGTCTAGTATAGAAATGTAGTATGTAGATATCTCTGATTGTAGTAATTTTTGCTATTTATTTTTGTAATTGAGTTTTCCTTTTAAATATTTTGATAATATATTGTTCAGTGTTATTTAGTATTATTCAGTGTTATTCAATATGTTAAGTACTGGAATTAATTAAATTTCTTTATCTTTCAGTAAAATGTAGTTTTTTTTTTTTATTCTTCTCTTTAAATCAACACGTGTTTTGTTTGTTTGTTTGTTTGTTTTTTCTGGCTACCTTGTTTGAAACTGTGTTAGACAACTATTTGTTGCAGAAAACAAGGGGAGTTGTTTTGTTCACCTGAAATACTTTTTTTTTTAAATTTTAGTATGTCAATCTTAAGACTTTAAGTGTGTTTCTTGTAAAGAGGATATTGTTGGATTTTATTCTTTAATCTATTATGCAATCCTTTTTTTTCCCTTTTTAGTAATTATATATTAATATTTATTTTCCTTTCTTTTATTCTTCTTCTTGCTTCTTCTTCACCTTGCTACCCACCCTTTTTAACATAATTCTAGAGACTTGTAGGAAAGTAGGGAGCTCTACACCAATGCATTATACTTGATTCAATTATTTTCCATTCCACTTACTACTATCTGTTTCCCTAAACCAGACTCCAACCATGGTTTCTTAACCTTTCTTTTTTTTTTTAATTCCTCTTCATGATTTTCACCTCTGAGCTTACAGGTTGGTTTTGATGATGCCTAATCATGCCTTAAAAATGTAACCCCTCTTTTCCACCTTTTCCCTTCTCTCTTGTCTCTAATGATCTCTAGTTGAATTAACTGCATTCCTGGAATAGTTTTTCTCTGTGTGATAGTGTACCTGTGTGTGTTTTACCATACTTGAACAGTTTCATGAAGATATATTTACTATAATAGTTGACTTAGTGGCTTTTTTTGACTAAAAATTTCAAAAAAGAAACATTCTAAAGTGAGTTTATAAAGACAGAACAACATGAGTAATGTATTCACTGAATTATTCATATACAAAAAATTGAATCAAAATGTTGGATGCAAAAAAATAAAAAATAAAAAAAAATGTTGGATGCAGAACTGTATCAAGTGCTACAGGATATCATTGATGTAGTTAATTTTATTTTTTAAAAGACCTATCAGGCCACAGCTTTATAAAACTTTGTAATGTTGTAGGGGATGGATATGGCAATGTTGATTTTTATTTATTAATAATTGATTCATCCAGCTATTCATTTATTCCTGGATCATTATTTGTTAATCTTATTATATATTTAATAATTTGTGTTTGTCTGTCTCTGTTTTACAACATGGCTCGCTTTCTAGTGACAAACTCTTCAAAGGGGCTGACAAACTTAAAAGAGAAATTATGGTTTTCTTTTGCAAAAATAAATTTTTCCAAATTTTTTTACCTCTTCTGTGACATCAGTAGTATACCACCTTGCAGATATTTTTATATTCTTGGCTTATTATCACAAACGTTAAATTCCTAAAGTGTCAGTCACAATCTTCTTAACTTTATGTCCAACAATCTGTCCATTATACAATCCTGTTAAAATAAGTTTTATATTTTATTACCTCTGACAATATTTTCAAATCTCAACTTTAATCCTATTTGTGGAAAATAATCATCAAGTAGCTTCTTAATGCTGAGATAAATTGCAAATGACCAAAGAAACCTGAGTGATGTATTCCATATTTTGGGAAGGATATTGACAAATTAAAGAATGTACAAAAGAGCATGTTAAAGATAGTAAGTGTATTGCAGACTGTATTATAAGAAGATTGGTTGAAATAACTTGAGAAATCTAACCTGGGAAAAATGTATTTTGAAGGAATGCACTAACCATATCTTCAGCACTGTCATGTGAAATTGTATTATACTTGTCTTGTTTGACTCCAGAAAAAAAGACTAGAAGAAACGGATGGAAGTTGGAGTTGGGCAAATAAGATTAAGGTATTATAGTTGTTGTTGTTGTTACTATTGGATTGATTCAAAAATATAATGGTCTTCTTTAGAAAATAGTAGGGATATTCACATTTAAAGTTTTCAATGGAAACCTGAATGACAATTTTAAAGATTTGAAGAGGAAATTCTTAATCATATATTGATGAGCCAGATGGTCTTTGAGAAATCTAACTTTTCTATGCTATGATTTTGTAAAATGTATTGAGAATTCTCTAAACCCTCCAAATGCACCCTTAATCATACCCTCTCCATTTTTTTTTCTATAGAATTCATCAAGTATCCTTTTTCTCTTTTCTCTTCCATTTTTTCTTCTCTATCAGTTCATCTCATTTTGTCAGGGAATATAATTTGTGATATCCTATGCTAAAACACAACAAGGTATCTACTCTACCCTTCTCTCAAGCATGGCTACCATTGTTTTTTTTTAATTTTTAAAAGCCATAATACAGTATAACACTATCCTTTTCTGTTTCAAAAAAAGACATGTTTTCCCATTATTTTGTATTATAGAACCTCAGAAGATGATGAAGATTTGCAGTCTTACAATCAGTATGTCTTTCAGCTAAGAGATTGGTCAATGTTACTATTGACTAGCTCTAGCTGAAGTTCTGAATAACTCATAAAAATAAGTTATAGAGTGATATTCAACTTACCTATCAATAGCACTCTTACAGAATTTCACTAAAAGATCTTTGAGTGCTAGCTGCACAAAAGACAAATGGAAATGTATACTAAATCTACAAGGTGAAAGTCTGTGTGACTTGCCAATCTTCAAAGGTCCCTAAAAATAATCAGTACTCAAAAATCATATATCAGGCATCCTTTTCATTATTATGGAGTTAATGAGTAAATCTTGTGAGTCAGAGAAAAAGAATGACTTTTATGGCAGATGTTTGTTGAAAATACTTAAATAGTGTCCCAAAAAGCAAGGGAGAGAATCTTAAGCATAGTAGATCAGCAACTCAGTCTCTCAGTCCTGGCTCAGTAGCAGGACAGACTTGAGAGTTTGCCTCAAGTTCCAAGACAGAAGGGAAATAGTCAGCCCAGGAAACTAGGTTGTTTCCTGGAGAAAGTAAGTTGGGTTACCTCATGCTGTGAGCAAAACACCAAAAAGAAGTGGCCCAAGTGCCCAAAGCAAAGGCTCAGAAAAGAACAAAAAAAAAAAAAAAAAGCTTGACCATAAAAGTCACAAAATGGGGATGGAGGAAGAAAAAAGAAACAAAATGAACAACAGAAAAGAACCTAAACCACAGAAAGAAACCATAGAAAAACTATGGTAATGGGGAAAACCAAAGCACCAACTCAGAGGAGGGAAAAATGCCTACAAAGAAAATCTTAAAAAGTAATATGAATGGTCTCAAATCCAAAGAGACATCTTGGAAGTGCTCATAAAAGATTTTAAAAGGCAAATAGAGAGGTATAAGAAAAATTGGGGAAATAAATGAAAGGCATGCAAGAGAGAGTCAACAGCTTGGAAAGGAAGGACAAAAATTGACAGAAGAAAATAATACCATAAAAATATAATTGACCAAAGGCAAAAATAAATAAATAAATAAATAAAAGAAATTCTTTCAAAAACACAACTGGCCAAATGTAAAAGAGGAAGAAAAAGAAGACAGCAGAGAGTCTGAAAAAAACACCTTGAAAATTATAATTAAGCAAATAGAAAAAGAGATAAAAAGCTAAGATAAAAAAGGAAAATAACATATTAAAAACTGTAACCTGGCAAATGAAAGTCAATAACTCTATTAGAAACCAATAATAAATAAAACAAACTAAAAAATGAAACAATGAAGAAAATGTGAAATATCTCAGGGGAAAGAGAGCTGACCTGGAAAATAGGTGTAGGAGAGGCAATTTAAAAATTACTGTTCTATCTGAAGTTTTTGACCAAAAAAGATTCCAAAAAGCATTCTTCAAGAGATCATCAAGTAAAACTGTCCTGATATACTAAAATCAGAGGGCAAAATGGTCATTGAAAGAATTCACTGATCATTTCTGGAAAGAGATCCTACAAGGAAATTCCCAAGGAACATTGATGCAAAACTTTGGAACTGTAATCTCAAGGGGAAAAAAATGCTGCAAGTTGTCAGAAAAGAACAATTCAAGTATCAAGGAACATCAATCAGGATTACCCAGGATCTGGCAGCTTCTACCATATGAATTGGAGGACATGAAAAAAAAAATATTTTGAAAGGCAAAGGACCTGGGATTACTACCAAGAATCAATTACCTAAAAAGACTGAGCATCACATTTCAGGGGAGGAAATGGATCTATGGATACACACACACACACACACACACACACACACGTATGTATACACACATATATACATTACATATGTATATTTATGTGTGTATATACATATATACACACACATAAATTATTTAAAGGTCAAAAAGTTTACATCTCTAAATGGGAAAATGATATCTCTAACTCTTGAGAACTGTATTTGTTTTTGGAGCAGTTAGTGAGGACATACATGGAAAAGGGTGTGGATATGAATGGGCACTGATGTGATATATCAAAAAAAAGACATTGAGGGGGGGAACAAAAGAATTGTACTGGGTAAAGAGGAAAGGGGAGGTAAAATGAAACAAATTAGATCACAGGAAGAGGTGCAAGAGACCTATTACAATAAAGGGTAAGAAGGGAGGAAGATGAGCATTGTCTGAAACTTAATCTCATCAGTTTTGGCTTCAAGAGGGAATAATATTCATTCACCTTAGAATAGAAATTTTCTTACCCTATAAGGAAATAGGAGTAAAAAGGGGAAATAAAAAAGAGGGGCTGTAATGAATGGAGGATAGAAACACTAGGAGAAAGGGAAGAGAGGGGGGTGATAGAAGGGAGGCAGTTTGAAGGCAGAGTGTATTAGAAAGGAATCATGACTAAGGACAAAAAGAACAAAAGTATATTAAGAAGAGAAAATAGGATGCAGGGAAATACAGAGCTGGCAATTATAATTGAGAATGGGAATGGGATGAATTCTCCCATAAAATGGAAATGAATTGAGATAAGAATTGCTACACCTGCTTTTTTTTTTTTCCTTCTCCTGAAGCATAATAAAGTATGTACCAGCCTTTTAGCTTTATTATTTCAAAGGAAGCAAAAATGGATCTAATTAAAAGAGATAAGAAAAGAAATTACATCTTGTTGAAGGATACTATAATCATTGAAGCAGTATGAATATTAAATGTATATGCACTAAATGGTACAGCTTGCAGATTCTTAGAGAAAAACTTGAGCCAGTTACAGGAAGAAATAGATAGCAACATTATACTAATGAGGGACCCCAACCTCCACCTCTCAGAATTAGCAAAAGCTAATCACAAAATAAACAAAAAAGAAACTAGGAAGTTCAATAGAATCTTAAAGAACTTAGAGTTGATAGACCTCTGGAGAAATTGAATGGACAGAAAAGAATACATCTTTTTCTCAGCAGTACATTGAATTTCACAAAAAAATTGATCATGCATTAGGGAATAAAAACCTCACAATCAAATGCAGAAAGGATGAAATAGTAAATGCTTCCCTTTTAGAATATGATGCAATAAAAATTACATTTAGGAAAGGAGAGGAGAAAGATAGATTAAAAGCCAATTGGAAACTAAATAATTTAATCCTACAGAATTAGTGAGTCAAACAGCAAATCTTGGAAACAATGTACAATTTCATGCAAAAGAATGACAATAAGGACACAACATACCAAAACTTAGGAGATGCAAACAAAGAAGTTCTTAGGAGAAATTTTATAACCCCAAATAGTTGTATGAATTAAATAAAGAGATCAATGAATTGAGCATGCAACTAAAAAAAACCTAGAAAAAGAATAAATTAAAAATCCCAAATCAAATACCAAATTAGAAATTCTGAAAACCAAAGGAGAGATTAACAAAATTGAAACTATGAAAACTATTGAACTAATTAATAAAATTAAGTCATGGTTATGAAAAAAAACAACAAAATACATAAAACTTGGGTTAATTTATTTAGAAAAAAAAAACCCCAAATTACCAGAATCAAAAAATGAAAAGGATAAATTTACCATCAATAAAGAAGAAATTAAAGCAATAATTAGGAATTATTTGGACCAATATGCCAACAAATCTTACAACCTAATTGAAATAGATGAATATTTGCAAAAAATATAAATTGTACAGATTAATAGAAAAAGAAATAAATTACTTAAATAGCCCCATTCCAGAAAACAAAATTGAAGAAAGCATCAATGAACTCCCTAAGAAAAAAATCTCCATGGTCTAATGGATTTATAAGTCATTTCCTTTTCTCCTAGAATGAGGCAGAGTTTGAAAGACTTCATCAGCTAGAAAGTGTCTGAGCCCAGATTCTGAACTCAGTTTTCATCCATTGTACCATGTAGTTCTCTTTTCCTTAAATCTAGACAACCAAAAAGGCAATAAACTTAAATCCTTATTTGTAGCATTTATCAATGTCAAGGTGCTATTGCTCCCACTGGATATTTAATAGTCAGCTCTTATAGATCAATCCAAGATGGTTCCTCCTACAGAAACCTAATTTTAATGGTATAGGATAAAATGGCATTAGTCCAGAGGAAAGGAAAGGAACAATGAATATTGAGGTGGGAAAAAAGCTATTAGTTTAGTTCATTAATCTCATGAAATAGAGTAATAGAAAATGTTGGTGGAAAGATTGATTAAAGTAGATTAGTAAATTAGAATAGATAAAATTGATAGGGTTGGACTAAACTTTCTGAGGTTCCTTGCTTAAAGGGTATAAAATTCACTGAAGGCTTTTGAGCAGAAGTGTACGTGAAGTGTGTGTGTGTGTGTGTGTGTGTGTGTGTGTGTATGTGTGTGTGTATATGTATTGGTAGTGGGGATGAGGCAGGAGGTTAGTGGAGAAAACCAATGAAATCCAAAAGCAGTGTAGTTGGCTAATAGTGAGAAGACTTTGCTAAGCCCCTTATTTAAATGGAAGCTCTGAATCTTATGCTTTGGCTCTCCAATTAGAAGGTGCAGAAAGGTAGAGAGTACTGGGGAGATATGAGTACCAAGGTATTTTGAACCTTTCTTGGCTTTTCAAAATGGAAAAGAGTAGTGAGTTGAACTAAAAGGAATAAAATTAGTTTTGATATAATACAAAATTTACAAACAGAGCTATATAAAACAAAAATAGATTGTCTAAGGAAGTAAGTTTCTCCCTTATCAAAAATCTTCACAAAGAACTTTTATTGCAGATAACATAGATAATCTAGAAGGTAAGACTACTTGGCTTTTTTAGGGTCCTTCCAAATCTTAGATCCTATAATTTTTTTTCATTGTATTTGAACATATGGTATAAATAGAAATAGCAGTCTTAATCAACTAATTGAATATTGAGGTCAAAGGATAGTGACAAGTCAGAGATGACTTATTTCATAGACCTCTACCATGGGTTTCTTCAACTTCAGTTTTCAGAGACTGAAGGTACAATAAAGATAACAGATCTGTGCCAGGCTAAAGGGACTCTCAATGGCCACCTAAATATTTAACCTGCTCTCATCAAAAAGTAGCCTCAGGTCTTGTAGCATTGTTTTGCAGTTAAGGACCTCCTTTGGGTGTGGTAAAGGAAGAAATGTACTCAAAGAACTACACTCTGTAGTATACCTGAAAATTCATGAATTGGCTAGAGTGAAAGGGTGATTAGCAGTTAGAAATTGATATGTAATATTGAAGGATGATGAAAACTTGAAACACATGTATGTGTGTATGTGTATATACCTACATAAATTTGTATATTTGTATATATTGTGTTTATAATGTGTATATATATGCTTATGTGTATTTATATGAACTTAAATATGCATATATAAACATTTAAACATTGAATGAGAGAAAGAGATGACAAGACAGAGGAAAGAAGAAAGGGAGGGAAAGGTAGACAAGAGAGAGATAGAAAAAGAAATAGTGACAAAAACTGAAAGTGAATATATTGAAAATATATTGATAACCAAGGCACAGTGTTTTCATAAACGTGTTTGAAAGTTTTGTGATACGACTCCCTGATCTGGTGTGGAAAGAACATTTAATCTAGAGTTCAGAAGAGTTTGACATTTATTCTAGCTTTGGAACTCTGGATAAAGTCATTTAACTTGTCTTACAGTTAGTTTTCTTAGAGATAAAATGAGGATAATAAAAGCATCTACTTCACATGGTTGCTGTGTAAATCAAATGACATAATAAGCACATAATAAATGCAAAGTGCTATACAAAGAGTAGCCATTATTCCCTCTTCCCTAATGACCTGCCAATATCTCAAATTCAAAATAACAAAACCTAAAGTAAAACAAAGCTACCTCTCTTACCAAACTCAGTTTTTCCTTTGATGGCACAATCCTTCCTTTTACCCAGACTTGAAACCTAAGAATGGTCTTTGAATCACCCTTCTCTCTTATCCCCAAGACTAATTAGTAGTTAAGTACTAGTAATACTATCAGCCAAATATTTTTCACATTCATCCCCTTTTTCCAGTTCAATCATTAGCATCCTAGTTAAGAGATTTGTCACTCTGGCTTAGTCTGTTATAATAGGCTCTTAATTTTTCTCTCTGTCTTCAATTTCTTACCCTTCCAAATTATCATTCACCTTGTCAATTTAAGCTGCACATGTCTAATAATATCACTCCCCTTCATTAGTTCTGTATTGCCTGCAAAATAAAAGTGAAAACTCCTTATTATGACATATAAAACCCTTTACCATCTTCCACAAACCTACTTTATTTTACAATGCTCCCTGCAAAATGGACTAATTATCATTCTGTCCTCCTTATCATTTTACTAAATTCCTTATTTTTTCCCAAAGGGATTACATCCTTCTAGTAATCCAGGTTGGCAAACTATGAGTTATAGTAACTTTCAATTGTATTCATTTCCCTAATCCTAATCACTAATATAGCTAAGCACTTTTCAAGTCTTGTCCATTCTACCTCAATTTCATTTAAGTCTCTTCATTCTTATAAAAAGTACCTAGATCAGATCCTCATCCCCTTTCACATGAACTATTATAATAGTTCCATCTGGTCTCCCTGCATTTCATTTCTCCCACATACATCTTCTGCAAATCTACCAAGTTGGTATATGATAACATTTCCATGTTCAAAAAGAAAAAAAAAAAAAAAAAAACTGTGGCTCCCTATTGCCTCTGGCATTTAAAACTCTTCAGAAATTGATTCCAATTTGTCCTGTAGATTTGCTTGTCATTTACTCTCATTTTCCTTCTCTGTCTTATCCAAACTGGCCTTTTTTCGTTCATCATAAATAATATTTTATCTCATTGCACCCATGCTATTGTATAGGTAGTCTCAAAATCTTGGAATATTCTATCTTATCACTTCTACTTCTTCTGACTCCATGCCATGTTTCCAAATTTCCTCATCTATAAAATAGGCTGGAGAAGGAAATGACAAAACCATTTCAGTATCTTTGTCAAGAAAACCCCAAATGAAGTCATAAAGAGCTGGCCAGAATTGAGCAACAATAAGAATGACAATTCTGGCTGTTGAAATTCTAATCTTCATTTAAAATCAGGTTCCAATATGTCTTTTTCGTGAAGCCATAGTTATTTCTGTAGCTAAAAGTGATTTCTTCCCTCAACTCCTTGAATCTCTTATGCCAGACTCCTTGATTTTTCCTTATATATTTAGTAGTAAAATTATTTTTTTTTCAAAACATTCATTTGTTTACAAATCTCCTCCCATTTACCAGTTGATTATAAACTCTTTGAGGAAAAAAACAGTATTTTTTACATTATTTCTCTCCAAATCAATAGAATAAGTTTCAACTTGAGAAATTCTTTGCACTTATTCATGTCACGAGGTGCCTGGGCTGCGGGGTGGGAGTCAGTAAGAAATTAAATTATTTATCATAGTCAAACAATTAATATGTACATGTCAAGACTTGAACCCAAGATATTTTTGACATAAAAATTATTGACTATACCTCAGAATTTCCAGTGTTGTTTATTGTAGGCACATACTGAAAGATTGAGTACAATTAAATAGAAAGTGCTTATTTTTCCTCGATTTTTAATTTTCAACATTATATAAAATTTAGATGTAGCCTCAATAACAAGAAATATGGGCACAGAGTCAGCTAAGCTATTTGAGAAAGATATACAATTCTGTGCCTCTTGTCACAAGATTATTTTTATTTGTAGGATTTATTTCTTTCATTTGGTAATGGGAAATAGTGTATAATCTAATGGGAACCCAAATATTCTATCCCTCAGAGCATACTTTGAACTTTAATTATAGTTTAGACATGAATGGTGAATATTCATGTCTCTTGCAGTTAATTCATAGTGCAATTAATTAAAACTTGGCTTTAATAATTTAAAACTGCAGACCATACTTGCATTTCTATAGGAAGGCTTTGCAAAGAATCTGTGCAAGTTGTCTTTAAGAGGAAATGGCATTAGTAGTTAGTAAGCCAGGCATGATTCTAGTTTATACTCTTGTTAAGAGGTTATTTAAAGTGTTGCTTTTGATTAATTTTCCCCAGATACCTAAACTGAAGGCTCAATATCATGCCTCAAGCATTTAAGAACATTCTTTAGAACTTATACAATCTGTTTCCATGTATTTTTAATGAAACCTCATAGAAGAAATAGTAGCAGGAAATGTTTTGAAATCAAAGATGCTATCAATGGCTGAGCATTGTCATACCTTTCATGTTGACAAGTAGACAAAATCTTCTCCAGATTTCACTAAAAATCTGTACTTTTACTCTGATATGAAGATTTGCATTCATTGTCTTCTCATTTTTAAACGAAACCTTCAAAGATAGATTTGGTTATTGAAAAATCTTGAAATAATCTTAAATATTAAGTCAATCAGAATCCTTTAGTCATATAATGGATTATTTTTGCATTTAAAATACAATTAAAATACCTCTGTGCTCAGTGATTTAAGAAGAACATGGAAAATAATTGGATGAAATAGTGAAGAATGAAATAAACGGGATCAAAGAACATTGTATTTATTAGCAGCAATATGATTTTAAGAACAACTTGGACATTTTAACTCATAAATATTTACATTAATTACAAATGACATAATAAGGAAGAAACTATCTGCAACTAGAAGGACTGATACCTAGAAATATGTATAACCTGTTTTTACACATACAAGAGCATGTGGATAGAATGATAGATGCACAAATACATACATATATTCACATACATATGTATTTGTGTCTAATGGTAGCTATCTCCACGAGGGGGGAGGAGAAAAAAGAAATTTACAAAACATTAAAGAGTATAGCAAATTGTATATAACTTTTTTTTGTTATTTGCAGTTTCATGTGCAATCATTTTTGTATGTACTATGTTACGGAAATGTTTGTTTTATGTAACATTATTATTATATTAAGTATTATAATATATGTTTAATATATTTTAACATGTTAATATATTTAGTATATAGCAAAAAACAGGATCAATTTAATTTTATTTCATAGGATTATAAAGTTTGAAATCAATTCATAAATCATTAAGCACCCACTTATTTTGAGTTGTGAAAACTAAGATTTAGTGACACAAAGAGGTTTCCTTAAGAACACATAGGTAATTTGTGACAGAAGTAGACTTCAAATTCAAGCTTCCTAGTGACCAAATATACTTATTCCTATTATGCATTATGCTTTTACTTATCAAGAAATAAATCATTTGTTACTTTTAATCCAGTAAATCTTCTTCCTAAAAAATTCAAATATGATTTGTTAGTGTTGAATGATAAAAATATCAGATAATATAAAAGATAATAGAATGACTGGTCAATGAATCTTCAAACCATTGAGAATCTATAGATTTGACCTTACTGAATGGTTATGTAGACAAGCATATGCAGGAATCCCCTGTATAATCCCAAACCAATATGTGGGATTTAATTTTTCTGCTCATTTAAACTTATCTGTTACCATGTGATTATGAAGTCTTCTAATTGCTTAAGGACTTAAAAGATTCAATGGTTTAAGATATGTTTAGTTAGAACTGAGTACACACAGTCTTTTTTTCCTTATTGGTGAGGAGTAACATAAAAACTACTTTGAGCCTCTGCATGGGAGGAAAGATGACTATCTCTCTGCTATGTGTCTATTATCACATGGCCCTTTATTATTTATTATACAAAGCATCTATGGATAGAAATGGAAGAGCACCAATCCAAATACAACAGTGGTTTTACGTATCATGATTCATTGTCATAATATTGACAATGGAAAGGTATTGATTCTTGGAATTCTGAGGAAATTCACATTTATTGGAATCCATAAATGGAAGAAAAGGGTGAGTTCTCACAATTTTAAAGGTACTGCTTGGACATGTGTTTTTCTCCCTGTGTGTTTATGCCTCACTACTTTTATTCTTTGAATTCACTTTTCCTAATAATCTTGTGTGTTCAAGGAGAGAAAAAATACCTGTTCCCAGGAAATGTTATATAGCAAGCATTCTTATTATGCTTTCTCAGTAAGTCCCTTTCAAAAAAGCAAGTATAGTTCTCTGGTAGACTGAGAATTGGAAACATAGCAGTAGGAGTTTATGAGTAACAGAATTCCTAACTTCACAGCATCACATATAGATCCCTGACATTAGTAATAAAAATCATCCCTCTGAGGTTTCTACCTACTGATGTGAGTGGGAATTGGCAATGATCCTTGGATGGATGTGGGTTGCTACAACAAATTACACCAAGAATTCTGAATATTGCTTAAGTATATTTCCTTCAACATTAGTAGTCAGCCATAGAAACTCTCTTGTCTTGAGCTTGCTAATAGTAGGACAGAATTCTAACCATTCAAGAAAAAAAAATATTTTCGTACATTTGTTAGGTTTTACTGCCAATCTTTCTCTGAAGTCTTCAATTCTGTTTTTATTCTTTTATCTTCTTTTCAACTTGTTACCACTGCCAGACATTGTCTTATTCAGTAGAAGGAAAATGTGTACTTTGTTAGCATACTCAAGATAGGAAGGAATTATTTTCTTTATTCCATTTATTCTCAGTCAGTAATTTAGTAGATAATTTGAAATAGAAAAAATTACACTTTCCTGAAGGGTCATATCCATCTCAGTGGCTGAGACGAGAGAGGAAGGGGGGAAAAACAGATGTTTTGTCCATAACCATGAATTCCATAGGCCACTACTAGGTGCTCTATCAGCTGTGTAATGGCAATAATTGGATAATAATTATTTTAAAGATTACGTATTTTAAGGGCAGCTATGTGGCACAGTGTATAGAGCACCAGCCCTGGAAATCAGGAGGACCTGAGTTCAAATCTGGCCTCAGACACTTAACACTTCCTAGCTGTGTGACCCTGGGCAAGTCACTTAACCTCAATTGCCTCAGAAAAAAAAAAGATTATGTATTTTGAGGGGAGGATAGTGTTAGAATAACAGTAGAATATAAGTATCAATACATTGCAAGATTTTAGAGAATTATTTTTTTTCCTTTTTTAAAATCATATTGCTTAGCTTTTTACACTTACCTAGTAAGTGCTTAAAAATGTGCATATTGATTGACCAAGAGGGAAATGAAATAGATAAAAGTCTCTGAACTATTAAGCATGGCACCCTTCAGATTTTCTGCCTCAAATGTTAAAAATAATTGTAATAAATTATAATAATAATAATAATATTAGAAGCAATTTGGGAAAGGGAAAAATCAAGATTGAAAAATAAATACATATTTATGCTTCATTGCAAAGTATATGTGTGTATGTGTATTATGTCAGTACATGTAGGTATGTACATATACATGTTGAGAGAGAGTCAGGAGAATCTGAGTTCAAATCCAGCCTCAGATACTTAACAGTTCCAGGTGTGTGATTCTGGGCATGTCTCTTAACCGCAATTACCTTGACAAAATAAATAAATAAAAATGTAAAAAGAGACTGGGAATGTGATATCACTAGGCTAAGAAATTTTCTAGTAAGGAAATTCTTTTTACCAATTCAAGACAAAAACTTGTCTGCCACTTAAAGTCTTAGACAAATATGAAAATATGTTTAAAATTATTATTGTCTTTGGGAGTGGGATGTGTAGGTGAGAGGAAGAAAAAATGGAACTCAAAATCTTAAAAATTGATGTTGAATACTATCTTTACATATAATTGGACAAGCAAAATATTATTGAAATTTTTAAAATAACAATAAAGACTTAAAGAATTATCTGAATGATGTATGATGGAGGGGATATGGGAAAACTGGGACACTGATACATTGTTGGTGGAACTGTGAACAGATCCAACCAGTCTGGAGAGCAATTTGGAAATAAGCTCAAAAAGTTATCAAACTGGGGGGGGGGGTGGAGCCAAGACGGCGAAATGCAGACAGTGTTCTCTGTGAGCTCCTGAGACCTTCCCTCAGATCCAGACAAATTGAGCCTCCGAACTGGTTTTGGAGTGAGGGCTCCACCAAACACTTGGATTACAAAGCGCTTCTATCAACAATTTACTTTGAAAAAACTCCAGAGAAGGTTAGCCTCAGGGGAATCAGCCACTGGCCCCGATCAGATGCCAGGGCACAACCAGGGTGGAAGTCAGACAGAGGCGGGTTTTAGATACCCAGGAAGCCCCTGGGAGATGCCTGGGCCACTTTGCTATGCTTGCGGGCAGGTGCTTTGGCAGATCTGCCTTTGGTAAAAGGTGGATTGAGAACAGCTGAAAACGTGGTCCTAGTGAGGATCTAGCCTGACCAGCCACAGACTGGAAGTCAACTCGGAAAACTGCCCTAGGGCAATTTGAAACTGAGTCAGTATTCCCTGCTGGTGATTGATACCTCAGCTTAAAAGCATGAGTAAGAAGCAGAAGAGAGCTCTCACCATAGACAGCTTTTACAGAGAAAAAGTAGAGCAAGTCTCTCCAGGCCTCTCTGAAATCGTCCTGCTGGTCATTTCTTACAGAACAATAATATTCCATAACATTCATATACCATAATTTATTCAGCCATTGTCCAATTGAAGGGCATCCATTCAGTTTCCACTTTCTAGCCACTACAAAAAGGGCTGCCACAAACATTTTGCACATGTGGGTCCCGTTCCCTCCTCTAAGATGTCTTTAGGATATAAGTCTAATAGAAACACAGCTGGGTCAAAGAGTATGCACAGATTGATACTTCTTGAGCATAGTTCCAAATTGCTCTTCAGAATGGCTGTATCTGTTCACAGCTCCACCAACAATGCATCAGTGTCCCAAACTTCCTACTTCCCCTCCAACATTCATCATTAACTTTTCCTGTCATTTTAGCCAATCTTATAGGTGTGAAGTGGTACCTCAGGGTTGTCTTGATATTCATTTCTCTGATCAATAGTGATTTGGAGCACCTTTTCATATAGTGAAATGAGCAGAACCAGGAGATCATTATACACGGCAACAACAATACTATATGACGATCAAATCTGATGGATATGGCTCCCTTCAACAATGAAATGTTTCAAACCACTTCCAATTGTTCACTGAAGAAAACCATATATACCCAGAGAGAGGGATGTGAAATGTGGACCACAACATAACATTCTCATACTCTTGGTTGATGTTGGCTTACATTATATTTCCTTTATCTGAAATGACTTTTGTGTATATATGATTTTTCTTGCACAACAATGATGTTTAGAAATATGTATACATGTATTCAATTTGCCAAGTATTTTAACATAATTAACATGTAGTGGATGTCCTGCCATCTAGGGGAGGGGTGGGGAGTTGGGGGGAAAAATCTGTAACAGAAAGCTATATAAGGGTTAATGTTGAAGAATTACCCATGCATATGTTTTGCAAATAAAATAAAATTAAAAAAAAAGAAAAAGTAGAGTAGTTCCCAGATCCTGAGATTCTGCAAAAAATCCCAGATGAAGCCAGAAAGGCAGACTTAAGCTGGTCTCCCTTTCAGAAGGCTTACCTGGAAGATTGCATAAAGAATCTCAAAAGAGAGCTAGAAGAAGAATGGGGAAATAAATTGAGATCAGGGCAACAGAGATACCAAAAACTGGAAAACAGGACTGGTGAATTGGAACAAGACAACAATTCACTGAAAAACAAAATTGGTGAATTGGAAAAACACAACAATTCACTGAAAAATAAAACTGGCAAAATGGAAAAAGAATGCATTGAATCAAGAAATTCAACTGGCCAGCTACAAAAGGAGCTAAAAAAAAGATAACTGAAGGAAATAATACTTTAAAAATTAAAACTGAACAAATAGAAGTAAATGACTCAATAAGATTTCAAGAATCAGTCAAACAAAAACAAAAAATGAAAAAATAGAAGAAAATATGAAATATCTCCTGGGAAAAACAACTGACTTGGAAAACAGATCCAGGAGAGACAACCTATGGATTATTGGAGTTCCTGAAAGCCATGATGAAAAAAAGAACCTTGATGCTATCTTCCAGGAAATCATGAAAGAGAATTGCCCTGATGTTTTAGAATCAGAAGGCAAAATTGGCATTGAAAGAATCCACCGATCACCTCCTGAAAGAGACCCCAAAATTAAAACCCCAAGGAATATCGTGGCCAAATTTCAGGACTATCGCACCAAGGAAAGGATATTACAAGCAGCTAGAAAGAAACAGTTCAAATACTGAGGAACTGTAATTAGAATTACACAAGATCTGTCAGCTTCCACATTAAAGGATCAAAAGGCCTGGAATCAGATATTCCGAAAGGCAAAAGAACTTGGATTACAGCCAAGAATAAGATATTCAGCTAGAATGAGTGTAATCTTCCAGGGAAGAAGATGGTCATTCAGTAATACAGGAGAATTTCACCTATTTCTAATGAAAAAACCAGATCTGAACAAAAATAATTGACCTCCAAATATAGAACTCAAGAGAAGCATAAAAAGGTAAAAAGGAAAGAACTCTTGAGAACTATATTTCTACTATAGGTATCCTTAAGGAATGGGGGTATAATTTGATTTTTCTTTGATAATAATGGAAAAGAAATTAGAGGTGGAAGGGATTCCATACTGAAAAGAAAAAGGGGGGGGTAGGGGAAGGAGGCAAAATAAAGTAAAAATAAAGGAGGTAAAATAAAGCAAAATTCTGAAAATTAAAGGGGAGATCAATAAGATTGAAAATAAGAAAACTATTGAATTAATAAATAAAACTAACAGCTGGTTCTATGAAAAACCAACAAAATAGATAAGACTTTACCTAATTTTATTAGAAAAAGGAAAGAGGAAAATCAAATTGTTAGTCTCAAAAATGATAAGGGAGAATTTTCCTCCAATGAAGAGGAAATTAGAGTAATAACTAGCAGTTTCTTTCCCAATTTTATGCCAATAAATTTGATAATGTAAATGAAATGGAGGAATATCTACAAAAATATAGATTGCCTAGGTTAACACAGTAGGAAATAAATTATTTAAATAGCCACATTTTGGAAAAAGAAATAGAACAAGGTATTAATCAACTTCCTGAGAAAAAATTTCAAGGGCCAGATGGATTTACATGTGAATTTTACCAAACATTCAAATAATAATTAATCCCAATACTATACAAACTATTTGAAAAAATAGGAAAGAAGGTGTACTACCAAATTCCTTCTATGACGCAGATATGGTGCTGATAGCTAAACCAGGTAGGGAGAAAACTGAGAAAGAAAACTATAGACCCATATCCCTAATGAATATTGATGTAAAAATTTTAAATAAGATTTTAGTAATGAGATTACAGAAAGTTATCCCCAGGATAATACACCATGACCAAGTAAGATTTATACCAGGAATGCAGGGCTAGTTCAATATTAGGAAAACTATTAGCATAATCAATTATATGAATAACCAAATTAACAAAAACCATATGATTATCTCAATAGATGCAGAAAAAGCCTTTGATAAAATCCAACACCCATTCCTATTAAAAACACTGGAGAGTATAGGAATAAATGGGCTTTTCCTTAAAATGATTAGTAGCATCTACTTAAAACCATCAGCAAGCATCATATGTAACGGAGTCAAAGAAGAACCATTCCCAATAAGATCAGGAGTGAAACCAGGCTGCCCAATGTCACCATTATTATTTAATATTGTCTTATAAATGCTAGCTTTGGCAGTAAGAGAAGAAAAAGAGATTAAAGGAATTAGAGTAGGTAATGAGGAAACCAAATTAACACTCTTTGCAGGTGACATGATCATATACGTAGAGAACCCTAAAGACTCAACTAAAAAACTACTAGAAACAATTCACAACTTTAGCAAAGTTGCAGGATACAAAATAAATCCACATAAATCATCAGCATTTTTATATATTACCAATAAAGTTCAGCAGCAAGAGATACAAAAAGAAATTCCATGCAAAATAACTGTTGATAGTATAAAATATTTGGGAATTTATCTGCCAAGGGAAAGTCATGAACTATATGAACTAAACTACAAAACACTTTGCACACAAATAAAATCAGACCTAGTCAATTGGAAAAACTTAAAATGCTCATGAGTAGGCCGAACGAATATAATAAAAATGACAATAGTACCCAAACTAATTTACTTATTTAGTGCCATACCAATCAAACTCCCAAGAAATTATCTTACAGATGTAGAAAAAAAAAATAGTAGCAAAATTCATTTGGAAAAACAAAAGGTCAAGAGTTTCAAAAGAATTAATGAAAAAAAAAGGCTGATGATGGTGGACTTGCTGTACCAGATCTAAAACTATATTACAAAGCAGCGGTCATCAAAACCATTCGGTACTGGCTAAGAAATAGATCAGTCGATCAGTGGAATAGGATAAAATCACAAGACAAACTAGGCAATCACTATAGCAATTTAGTCTTTGATAAACCCAAAGACCCAAGATTCTGGGATAAGTACTCACTATTTGACAAAAACTGCTGGGAAAATTGGAAACTAGTGTGGAAGAAAACAGGGCTTGACCCACATCTAATACCACATACCAAGATAAGATCTAAATGGGTTCATGATCTGGATATGAAGAGTGACATTGTAAGCAAATTGAGGAACATAGTATAGTTTACATCTCAGACCTGTGGAGATGGAATAAATTTATGTCCAAAGAAGAAATGGAACTCTTAATTGAAAACCAGATAGATAACTTTGACTATATTAAG
>JAJPUD010005197.1:109138-141634 GCA_023553655.1 Myrmecobius fasciatus
CATGTATACATATCTATACAGTTATCTTCCTGCACAAGAAACATCAGTCTAGAAAGAGAAGAAGAAAAAACAACCTAAGAAGGAAAACAAAATGCATGGAAATATTCACAGAAGGTGTTAAAATGCTGTGTTGTGGTTCACACTCAGTTCCCAAAGGCCTCTTTCTGGATGTATATGACTATCTTCATCGCTGAACAACTGGTTTAAATCACATCATTGTTGAAGAGAAGCATGTCCATCAAAATTGATCATCGTATAGTCTTGTTGCTGTGTATAATGTTCTCCTGGTTCTGCTGATTTCACTCAGCATCAGTTCATGCAAGTCTATCCAGGCCTCTCTGAAATCCTCCTGTTGGTCATTTCTTACAGAACAATAATATTCCATAACACTCATATACCATAATTTATTTAGCCATTCTCCAATTGATGGGCATCCTTTCAATTTCCAGTTTCTTGCCACTACAAAAAGGGCTGCCACAAACATTTTGCACATGTGGGGCCCTTTCCCTCCTTTAAAATCTCTTTGGGATATAGGCCCAGTAGAAACACTGCTGGGTCAAAGGGTTACATAACATTCTCGTACTCTTGATTGATGTTTGCTTACATTGTGTTTCCTTTCTCTGATTTTTCTTTCTTGTGGATACGATTTTTCTTGCACAACAATGATAAGTTTGGAAATATGTATACATACATTTGATTTATCAGGTATTTTAACATAATTAACATGTAGTGGATATCCTGCCATCTAGGGAAGGGGTGGGGAGTTGGGGGGAAAAATTTGTAACAGAAAGCTATGTAAGGGTTAATGATGAAGAATTACCCACACATGTGTTATACAAATAAAATTAAAAAAAAAAAAAAGAAAATTTAACTAGTTCTTTTAAGCCAGTTTAAGTAGGCTCCAGCACACAACTGTATTCCTTTTTAGAAGTTTACAGTGTAGCAGGAAGTACTAAACTAACAAATATGAAATAAATAGAGAACAAATACCCCCCAAAAAAAAGTTGTCAAACTGTGCATACCCTTTGACACAGCAGTGTTTCTACTGGGCTTATATCCTGAAGAGATCTTAAAGGAAGGAAAGGGACCCACATGTGCAAAAATGTATGTGACAGCTCTTTTTGTAGTGGTTAGAAAGTGGAAACTGAATGGATGCCCATCAATTGGAGAATGGCTGAATAATATGGCATATGAATGTCCTGGAATATTATTGTTCCATAAGAAAAGACCAGCAGGATGACATCAGAGAGACCTGGAGAGACTTACATTAACTGATGCTAAGTGAAATGAGCAGAAGCAGGAGATCAATATATACAGCAACAACAAGACTCTATGATGATCAGTTCTGATGGACATGGTTCTCTTCAACAATGAGGTGATTCAAACCAGTTCCAGTTGTTCAGGGATGAAAAAAGCCATATACACCCAGGGAGAGGCCTGTAGGATCTGAGTGTGGACCTCAACATAGCATTTTCATGCTCTCTATTAATGTTTGCTTGCATTTTGTTTTCCTTCTCAGTTTTTTTTCTTGTAGTTTTGATTTTTCTTGTACAGAAAGATAATTGTATAAATATGTATACATATATACAGAAATAAATTTCTGGATCAATTGGTATTTAAGTGAATTTTCCAAGGTTAAACAACCAGATTTAAAATAAGACCTTCCTGGTTTATAAAATTGCATTTCTAATTACTACTCAACATTTTCCCTTATTCTTTACGATAGAGAACATATAAAAAGAATTTTTATTTTAAATAGTTCTGATATATTTTTCTTTTAAAAAGTGTTTTTATAATGACAAAAATAACAAATCTTCCAACTTTTATCCAAAATATTGACTTGTCTTTGAAAGACTTCAAGTAGTAATTCTGGCATCATTTCTTCCATTAATTTATGGGAGAAGAAACTATAGAAGGGATAAGGAAAAAAAGAAAAGGGAGATAAATGGCAGAAAAGAGGTAGAAAAAAGGCCTAAATCTGGTATCTGGTGAATACCAGAAGTGTTAGAATCATGACATGAGTGAAAGTAATTCCAGTGACAAGTTTGTAAATATTACTGTGATGTTCTGTTTGGAAGATTGAACCAATTTTAGAAGCACAAGTTTAACCTTATTAACTCAAAGAAAAAACACATTTAAGGGTTTTAAGAGTTTTAAAATTTCAATCATTTAGAAAAAGAGCTCTCCATCGAATAAGAATTTTTTTCTGTTATATACATTTTTATAGCTTAAAAGTAATTTGTGGTTTGGCAGCTGTAATGCCATTTATTCCATTTAAAAATCTAGTAAAAATAACCAAGTACAGCTACTTCTAGATGAAATAATATTGTTTAGATTACCTTGATACTTTTATATTATATGATTCCATCTTTAGGTATGGTTTTTACCAAAGTATGTCATAACTCATCCACTCCTTCCCCTATCATCTGCAGTTCTTGTCAATGTCTTTCAAATAAAATTTCATTGAGAATCAAGCCCACACACAGAAAACATGCTCATAATTTGTAAAGATTGAAATTAATCAACAAGTAAATAGGTATTTATTAAGCAATTAGGGCATACCAGGTTCTGTTCTAAATGCTGAAAATATGAAAATAAAAATATTCCTTGCAGGCAAGGGATTTAATAATGAGGTATCTAATGGGGAGATACAATGTGGAAATAACTACATAGAAAGAAAATATCTATACTATAGTGAGTGTTAGGAGCCATGTCTAGAGCACCTAATAAAGTGTTATCTTGATGGTAGATATCAAAGATTTCCTCCTGGTAATAGGAGGATTGGAGCATATATGAAAATTTCTCACTGGTTTATCAGATGATTGAGATGTCTTTTTTCCATCGTATTTGTTACCAGAATTGTTGAGAGATTTGAAATTGTCAGGACATTTTGTTAAAATTCCATCTGGGGTGAAAATGACTCCTTTACTCTTAGTCTAGGAGACCATGCAGTAAAGGGAAAGAACCCAAAAGATCATTTCCTTTTTTCTTTCCACCATACCTTGAGCCATATAGTCCCAAAATGAGCTTGGAATTACATCATTCTTTTCTATTTTGATTATAGTGAGAGAAGTTTCTGATCTGGCTTTGGAGTATAAATCATAGAAACAAAGGGTGGACACTGTTATCAGCTCAGTAATGAAACTTATCAGAGCAACTCAACTAGGCTAGGGACTTGAGCTTAATGGGATTATTACCATATCATGGGAGGTAGCTAGGTAAAACAGTGGATGGAATGTCAGGACTGGAGTGAAGAAGACCTGAGTTCAAATGTGACCACAGATACTTACTAGCTGTGTGATTGGAACAAGCCATTTAACCTGTTTAAATCACTTTCTTCATTTGCAAAATGAGTAGAGAAGGAAATGACAAAGTTATTCCAATATCTTTGCTGAGAAAAGCAAAAATGGAGTCACAAAGACTGAAATGAATGAACAACAATAATATAGTTAGTAGTTTTTTTTTTTTTTGTTTTGTTTTTTTTGAGGCTTTATCTGTGGTCTCACACCTATCTAAAAACCAAATTAGTGTAGGTGAAAAAATGATGTTTGATACAAATGTGATAGATAATCAACAGACAAAATAACTTTTTTGTCTTCCTGGTTTAGTTATTTATCGATATTAGCTAAGATGAATAATTGTCATACATATATCAAAATTAATATTTTAAACTCATTATTTTAAATCTAAACTATTTCCATATTTCTTCCCCTACCCCAGGATCATGTGGAGGGATACATTTATGAGCCCTTTTTAATTACTTATCATAGTTTTATGTAGCCTAGCAAGCAACATGGTATAGGAGATTAAGGGCCAATTTCATAATCAATGACTTAGCTCTGACACACCCTGGCTTTGTGACCCTGGTCAAATCGCCTTAGTTTTAAGAATCCCAGAAAGATATGCAAGAGGATGAGCTTCAGTGATGATGTGCATTGGGAGAGGGATGTCCTTCCTCATAGTTGCCTATTCTGATGAAATAATAAGCCTATATCAGAAAGTAAATCAAATAGTATTATTATTTATGTATATATGTATATATATATATGCATTATATATATCATCCTTTTATTGGATTTTTAATTCTTTAAATTCAAGAAACATGTTTTCATTTCAGTACTCTTGATGCCTTACAACATTTGTTTTACAAAGAAAATGCCAAGCAAACTTGTTGAATTGAATTTAAAGAAAGAGAGAAATTTATGAAAGACATTCCAGATATTAAACTGTATTGTGTGACAAAACCAAACATGAACGATGTGCCCTTCCACAGATTTATTATTGAAAACTGAAAAAAAATATTATGAGACATAGTTAGAAATGAATCACACATATAAAAAATGTGTCTTTTCCAAAGGCCAAAGTGTCCTTTATGAGTAGAAATTGTGAAATGTGCAATAAATCCTTTCTCTAAATGTGACAGATGGAACAATCATTAATATTCAAGAACCTGAAGATGAAAAGATTATAAAGATCATCTACTAAGATGTCTTTTTATCTCTCCCAGAGTCACTTCTTTCAACTCTAAGAATAAAATGATCACTCCAGTTGTGCCCCCCAATTTTCTCCTCAGCACTTTAAAATCAATTGGTTTTATATTTTATATTTCAGAATGTACCATTTGTACCTATATGAATCTGTGAAAGTTAAGGTAGTCAATTAATTTGTAGAATCGAGCACAATCTGTCATTTTTCTACTTTATATTTCCAGTGCTTACTATTAGTGCTTAGCATATAGTTTGTGCATAATAAATGCTTGCTAATTTGAAGTAACTTGATTTTATTTAAATGGAATGAATCTTCATAGATTTTCACTCTCCAATAGAATTCATAATCAAAGATAATAGCACACTTTGAAATAAACCATGTCATCTTGAGTAGAGAGTCAATAATCACAATAATTCTTTTTTTCTGTTAGTTCTAGCACAATCATTCCTATTTGAAAGTTTTTAAACAAATATTTATTAAATACTTACTGTGTATAAAATAGTAGTATCAAACTCAAATAATATTAAACTCAATTGCCAGTAGCAAATTGATACAGAAAACCAAAAATTAACCTTTTCTATATATCTATAAGTGGGGGAAGGGAACATATCAAGTTTATATAAGAGATCAATCCTCAAGTTTAGTAGGAATATAAGATATAAGTGTGAATAACACTAATTCACAGAATCTCCCAAGTACAATGGAGAGTTACAACATAAAATGTTAAGAGAAGTGCAGGGACAATATAGGGGAGGAAAAGAGATCGCAAAAGGCTTTGTGGGGTGATTATGTATTTACCCTGGAATTGTGTTAAATGGCAGATGTGTTGTTTCCACTTTAATAGAATAAGAATTATTTTCTTCTTTTGTCTCTCTGACATTATTCCCTTCATCTGATTGGGGAGTGCTCTACCTGGTTCATTTGTTTTGGTGATCCCTAGACTTCACACAACTTCTTTTCTGTCTCATAACTCCATCATAAACCCCTTTATCCTTTTCTAGTTTGGGAACCATAATAAAATCATTATTGACTTTTTACAGGGAAAGGATATTTAAATGTTCTGTCCTGTATATCACTCACTATCAATCTAATTTTACCAACAGAAATTACCCTCCCTGGTCACCATTCCCCTATATGTGTTGTCTATTTCTATTTGAATTTAATCTCTCTGAGATAGATAGATGCTATATTTACTTCTATATTTGTGTCCCCAAACCTGAGCATGGTCACTTGGCATAGAAGGATTTAATAAATGTTATTCATTCATTTTAAAATTCATCAACATGCATTTGTTAAGCACCTGCTGTGTACAAAACACAATGCTAAATTGTATTATCAAACAAGCAGAAACTTCATTTATTGAGGAGGCTTGCATTGTAATGGGGAGGACAATACATAAAAGGTATATGAAAATTGTGAAAAGAAAGGGTAAGGAGAAAACAATATATTTATAAGGGAGCATAGTAGACATATTCCAGAGAGTTAGGAGTGAAGAGAAGAGAGAAGAATGAAGACAAAAATAGTTTGGGCTTAAAATGGAAATGCTGAGTAGAGCTAATCAATCAAAAGAAAGGGCTAATGGGTAGGGTTTATTTCCATTGTAAGAAGGCCAAGGTTCAAGGACACTGAGGAATGGGAGAGGAAGAATAGGTTAGGAGAGAAGCCAAGAGAGTTTATTTATTCATTCATCAATTCATTGAAGAATTAGAACTACACGATTTCTTTCAACTTCCAGGGAATATTTAAATATAATGTTTAGAGTCCTCACTTAGTAGTTACCAATCAGGATTTCATCCTTTCTTTCAGAAAGTCTTACTAGAGATAACCACTATTGCAAAGGGATTGGGATGACATTGACTATCAAATATTCCGAACGCATGTAAAGAAAAAAAGCATTTATAGAATATAGATTGGAAAAGTCTGAGACATATTTGCTGAAAGAATAGGAAGAAAGCATGGTGGTTTAATAGGTAAATGTGACTATAAGCAAGAGTTGTGATATGTGAACATGGTACTGAAAAGATGCTGAACAATGAATCACAATTGTCATTGGGTCTGTACTGAGTCAGTCCAGAAATTACAGCATAGTTTTACAGTTCCCAGGTGCTAAAAGACTGCCAAAATATAAAATTGACCCAGTAACATAACTTGAACCTCCTATTAGAAAAGCTACTGATCCTTTTTCTTTTAAAACAAGAGTGCAAACAATTATTCTTTAACAGTTTTTGCCATTTAAATTGAATTTACACATAGGGAAATATTGTCAACTAATATGAAAATAAAGCTCTAAGTCTATTTCATTTAAGGTTTATAAGAAAATGGGGGGAAAAGGAGAAAAAACCAAGAGAGAGTATTCCTTATTAAACAAGAATGGAAAATCTGATTTTGATTCAACCTGGGGGTTTTAAAAGTAATAAAGGAAAGCAGACAAAGAGAATAATATTTACCCATTATAACATTGCTAGCTTTATCAATTTATAGCAGATCACTATGTGGTAAGGTCAGAAGCCAGTAAAGAACAGAAATCAATAACGTTTTTTTCTTTTACTTTATGCTACATTGTCTGCTGTCATTTAGGCATCCTGATCCAGCCACATTTCTGAATTGCTTGGAAAGGGAAAATCACAGTAATGAAGATCATTCAATTATAGGGAAACTGTGTCCAAAATAAAAGTGGAGGAGTGAGTTTCACTAGCAGGCTGAAGAGACACAATGGTTCAATGGATGATAGGCAACTCAGTTTGTCTACTCCAAAGTACTACTTGCAGCCCAGAAATCATTAAGTAGGTTGATAAATAATTCTTACCTGCTTTAGTACAAGGGAAGGTGTATTTAAACCTTTAATGGAATATATATAGATATAGATATATGTGTGTATGTATGTATATATATACATATATATATATATGTATATACATATATATGTATATATACAATATATACATATATTATCTTTAGCAATAAAGGCTTAAATACTGTGGCCAAATGGGACCTATAACTTCATATTTTGTGCCTAATCCCACCCTAGTTCCAAGAATTTTTTTTTTCCATTTGAATGCTATTACCTGAATGTATCAGTAGTTTCCATGACAATGTTCTCTTTTGTTTGTTCTCTTTTGTTTTGTTTTCCTTTTCTATTTTTATGATTCTGCTTTTAAATAAAATGTGTATTTTTAATATTCATTTTATTTAAAAGCAGAATCATAAAAATAGAAAAGAAAACATTGTCATGTGTCCAGCACAACATTAGGAAAGATTCAAAATATATAACAACAAATTAACAGTTCAAGAAAGTATATATTAATAGAAGAAATTATATTCATCAGTGTCCATTTTTCTTTCCTTCCTTGTAAATTGGTTCTTTTGTTCTCTGCTGTACATCTTTTTACTTTATTCTTTTTCCCCCTTTCATTCCTCCCACTTCCCCCAAGCAGACTATAGTTATTAAAGGACATATTTATGTATGCATATATAGATATATACCACAGTTACAGGCACACAAATATGCATATCTTTCCTATGACTCCTTACTCTTTGCTTTAATTCTGCTACTTAACTTGCCTTACTATCACTTAACCTCCCCCTACCCATGAATTTCATCCTTGTATTCTTCTCTCACCCTTTGCTTCCTCATCCACCCATCCCTCCCTTTTTCTTTATAGAATTTGGAAGGTGCTATACATATAGGGTATATATGTAGTGTTGTCTATTTAACCCATTCCCAATGTGAGTAGGCTTTCAGAACTATGAGCCCTCCTCTCCCTCTGATGCATATGTTATTTATTATTTCTCTGCATGTCCTTTGTATAACATAATCATTATCTTTACCTTAACTGCCCCATTTTTATTTTGAGCTACCCTGTTGTTGTCCATCTTAATTTTCCATATAAAAATAGAAACAAACAAACAAAAAACAATTTGTCCATATTGAGTTCCTTGAAAATCATCTTTGATATTGGCTCTTATATGTTAAATTTTCTATTAAGTTCGTATTTGATTGATAGAAAGTTATGAAAATCTGCAAGTTTGTTGAATGTTCATTTTTTTCTCCTTCAATATTATAGATAAGTCTGCTGCATATGATATTTTTGGCCACAGTCCAAGGTCTTTTGATTGTTGGTAGGTATGATTCCAGGACCTATAGTCTTTCATTGTGGCTGTTGATAAGTCCTGTACAATTCTAATGGTAGCTCCAGCATATTGAAATTTTTTCTTGTTTCTTGCAAAATTTTCTCTTTCATTTGAGGATTAAGAAATTTGACAATAATATTACTATGTGTTTTTCCACAAAGGATCTTGTTTAGATGATGATCAGTGGATTTTTTTTTCTTTTTTCTACGTTCTTGTCATGTTCTATCACTCCAGATTAATTGTCTTAGATAACTTCTTTCATTATTATGTCAAGGTTCAATTTTTTGGTCACAATTTTCAGGCAATCCAATTATTCTTATATATTCTCTTGTTGATTTGTTCCCCAGATCTGTCATTTTTCCTATAAGATGTTTTAATTCTGTTCTATTTTTTTTTTCATTTTTTATATTCTGTTTTGTTATTTCTTGTTCTCTCATAGCTTCACTGGCTTCCCCTTGCCTGATTTTAATTTTCAAAGAGGTATTTTCATGTTTGAAACTCTGGATCTCTTTTCCTAGTTGGATAATCATGTTATTGTTTTTCTTGGATTTATTTTTTTAGTTTTTTCTCAGTGTCTCTCATTTGATTTTTTTTTTTGCTTTTTGCTGAGGCAATTGAGGTTAAGTGACTTGCCCAGGATCACACAACTAGGAAATGTTAAGTGTCTGAGACCAGATTTGAATTCAGGTCCTCCTGACTTTGGGGCTTG
This sequence comes from Myrmecobius fasciatus, assembly GCA_023553655.1. Taxonomy (NCBI): domain Eukaryota; kingdom Metazoa; phylum Chordata; class Mammalia; order Dasyuromorphia; family Myrmecobiidae; genus Myrmecobius; species Myrmecobius fasciatus. The sequence continues at coordinate 118,467 of JAJPUD010005197.1, forward strand.
TGTTCTATTCACTGTGCCACCTAGCTGCCTCTATCATTTGATTTTTAAATTCTTTTTTGAGTTCTATATATTTTCTTTGGGAAGGGAATAATTTCACATTACTCTTTGGTGTAAAAGAAGCTCTTTTTACTTCAGTGTGCTTCTCTAAAGGTGAGTGTATGTAGGCTTTAATGTGAACATATGCATGAACTGGGGGAAGAAGTAGAAGAACATATTAACCCTTTCCTTTACTCTCTTTCTCTTCTGTTTCCTTTCATTTCTTCCCATTTTTTTTTATTTAAATAAGGAAAGATCCTTAAAATGGTGATCCTCCCAGGAGATAATTTGCACTATGAGGCACTTTTGACAGTAATATGTACCTGAAGAATTCAAAATCTCAAAAACTGGATTCATTTCCTATTTTCTTATTACCTGAATGCTGATAACACTTAAGTAAACATTCCTATTAGCCCTCATATATCACAAAAGCAATAATTCTAGAGTGAATGAATTCTACACGTATAAAACTATAGGATATCAAATCCCTCAAAAGATGTAAATCTTCTTTGAGCATGCTTCAGAGAATGATGAAATATCATATTTAATATAAAGCCTTACTTCCTTCAATAATTCTAAATTGAAAATTAATTGAATTTCTGTGTATTTTATCTAATTAGAATACATTTTATTCAAAATTGCCATATGTTGTTTAAATATTTGGAATATTTACAATTTTAGGAGTGATATTTGCTTTTACTCTAGAGTACTAATAACCAATCATTTTACAAAATTAATAAATAAAGGTTACAAATGATTATATCTTCTTTTCAAATTAAGAAATATTTTAAATATTTGAAAGCAAAAAAATATGCATTTTTTTTTCTTCCATGGAATTAAGGACTCTGTGTAATGAGAACAAACAAGCTACCTGACCTTATGTAGAAGATTTTTTCTCTAGGAAGCATGTCTCAATTTTTGTCTTTTTGACACCTGGAAGATAAGAATGCTAAGAATTGGGACAAAGATCCTCTTCTCCTCTTTCAAACCAAAGATCTCAGCATAAGGTGAAGAAATTCACAAATATTTCTCCTCTCAGAAAATTTTTGAAAACTGGAACTGGGAATAGAGATGAAAAGTATTATCCACCAAAGAGATAGCTATAACAACTTTATCAGTACTCATAAAGGAAGGAGGAAAATAGCTGCAAGCAGGGACAACTTCACTGTGTAACCTTTCTGTTCATAGTAAGCTTCAGATATTGGTCCTCAAAACTCTAAGGATTTTATTTCATAAGTACTTTTAAACAAAACGTGTGATATGAATGTAAGATTTCCCTGTTATCGTTGGGATTAGTAAAATAAAAGTATTTTCTAAATTGCTCAATTAGGAAGTTGGTATTCAGAGCAGAGAAGTAGAAATGAAGAAAAGAGAAGTAGAAAGGTTAATGCTTTTGGCAATATTTCAGTAAGAGAATGAAATGGGATGTGGTTCCATATCAATCAATCATTTTTCATTGGATGATCAAAACATAGAAATTTATATTTAGTCTGATCTGTGTGGAGCATCTAGTTCTGAGCATACTATCATGGTATTCATTTTAAAAAGTGATTGTTATTATTATTTAATGTTACTTAAAGATTCCAAAATTAATTTTTTTAAATACAATAGTTAATTTTATCCTGATAAGCATTCTTTGAAAGAACCATAATTGCTATTTTTCCAATTTCATGGATTATAATATGCATTTATTTTATGTGCTAAGATTTACAAATTGAATCCTCCAATCAAATCTTTAAGGAAGAATGGCAGTATAGAATCCAATTTCTTAAACTGCAGTTAAGACCATATATGAGGTCTCATATACAAAAGTGAGAGGTCACAAAATTGTGATTTATTGTCAGTAAATATTTGAATTGTGTACCCATTTGCAATCTAGAGTTGCCTAAAAATTTATTCAGTGAAAAAAGAGTCACAAGTAGAAATGGTTTAAGAAGCCTTGGTATGGAAAATTCTTACTATTTTATAGTTAAATAACCTTAAGTGTATCTAGGTGGCAGAGTGGATAGACTGTGTGGCTTGGAGTCAGGAAGATGCAACTTTCTGATATCAAATCAAGTTTCAAACACTTGCTAGCTCTGTAACCCTGGGAAAACAACTAAACCCTTTTATCTCAGTTTCTTCATCTATAAAATGAGCCAGAGAAGGAAATGTCAAACCATTCCCATATCTCTGCCAAGAAAATCCTAAATGGGTTCAGAAAAAGTCAGACACAAAAATGACTAAATAACAACAAATAAAAGTATTCAGAGATTATGTTGAACGTTTCTAGTTTCATATAGCTAATAAATGAATGAGTTTGGATTTAAACTTGTTTTTTGAATTCTATATTCATTATTTGACACAGATCATTACACTTGTTGGTTGATAAAAAAAAATCCACTAAAAAAAAGAGCATGGGGCAGTTAGGTGGCGCAGTGGATAGAGCACTAGCTCTGAAGTCAGGAGAATCTGAATTCAAATCTGGCCCCAGACACTTAACAATTCTTAGCTGTGTGGCCCAAGGCAGGTCACTTAACCCCAACTGCCTCAGCCAAAACAGAGAGACAGACAGAGAGAGAGAGAGAGAGAGAGAGAGAGAGAGAGAGAGAGAGAGAGAACATAGATTGAATTATACAACAAAAGTATTATTAAGCTTTCCATCATATATATATTGATATAGAAGTGACTCCTATAATTTTAGATTTTGTTTTTCTGCCCAATATCCCCACTAAAGAATAGTTAGTCCTTTTAGGTGAACCTGATGTTGTGATTATGCTTTAGTCTGGAACTTAGCAAAATGGATCCGACACTAATAAATGCTAGTTGAGAGATTAATTTGGCCAATAACTTTGGAGAACAGCATACATCATAAGTAACTTTATAACAGCTAATGTTTATATGTATTATAAAGTTCATGAAACACTTTTCAAATTTTCATCTACTTGATAATCATAGTAACTCTGAAAAGTAGGTACTATTGCTATCTCCATTTTAAAGATAAAAAACAAACCTGAGAGACAAAAGGATATCCAAGACCACATAGCTGTTATCTAAGCCAAGATTTAAACAAAGATCCTCTTGATTCTGTAGTTTGGGCTCTATCCATTGATTTATTCAGCTGCCTTTACAAATAGTCATATAATCACTACATCATAGCCAAAATATCTTTTCTCAGGAAATAAAATATCAATATATATGTATGTGTGTGTTTCATTCATTACACTTCATTCATTATATTTCTTTGGGAAAAATGGAAAAACTATTTTTATTATAAATTATCTCTAAGGCTGCTATGAGATTTGACAAGATTATATTTGAAAATGCTTTTAATCATTAGGGACTTTGACATCTCAATTTGTAAAATTAAATTTCTTGAGAAATACCAGGTTTGTTGCTCTCAAGGGCAAGTGCCTCTGCCACTCACTAATGGTACTGCTACCATCAGATTATTGCTATTGTCCTAAATAAATTACAGAGAAAAAATATGAGATGTTGAAATCTCAAAAGAAAAGTACAAATGTAAAGTTTATAAAAATTCTGCTAGTTCTAACATAGATATATTAACTTGAATCTTTCTGTCCCCCCATGGAGATTTTTCAGTTTTCAAGATCAACTTTTTTCATTCTCAAACACTGTCACTTTCTACAATTAGTAAACTTGTTCACCTCTAATTTATTTCTGCTCAAAGAATATGATCAAGCAATGACTATACTCGTTCTTTGAAAAAAAAAGATCCATTAGTTTGAATAATTTAGGGAACTACAATGGGGAACATATAAAATTCAGGCAGGCAAAATTAATAACCAATACTCTGGTCAGCATACTACAATGGTGTATGAATGATTTCAAAATGCAAACATAAAGGGTATATAGTACTGAAGAAAGATGTGGTCAAAAAAAAGCTTCTATCAAAAGGCCTATATATCTCAAGAAAAAAAAAAGTGTTAAATCACATAATTTTTGGTATAGAGTTCCTTGCTTACATTTATATAAATAGTATATCCAGTGATCTTAACAGCTATCAATACCTTAAAGCTTATAAATAGTTAATAAAATTGATAAAGATTTAGATTCAATGTAGCGTAATCCAAAGGCTATAGAGCTGCAGGCATCTAATACAAACTACATTTAAGTAACTTGTTTGATGAGTTACTTCCCCTGGTGACTCCTGTTAAATACTTCACATAAAGGGATCAATGACCCTTTGGCAAATGATTACCACAGAAACATTACTGAGACATTTTTTCTCTTAAGACGTTAATATTGTGATCATGTTCTATAGTAACCTAAGCTCGACATCACTAATGCTCCTACTGATGGGAAAAAGTGACAGTGAATATTACTTTTACTTATTTATAAACATTCAGTGCTGGGAACACTGCAGGTGTTTAGCCACATCATACCGTCTTTTAGCTTCTTGGAAATGTATATCAGTAAAATTCCAGTAATTCAGTTGAATAATTGCTTCAGTCTTGGATTACACCCACTATTTACTACCTTCACTTCAACACACTGTACAAAGATTGAGCAAATTTATATTATACAAAGTTGACCAGACCTTCACTACTGCTAGGAAATCATATTATATCCCTCCTAACAACTTATTATGTCATTCTTCACAGTGGCTTTTTCAAAATATTTCACTCTTCTCCAAACCTCCTATGGTTCACCTTCCTTACACACTCTCAGCTGAAAATGTTTCCTCATTTACAGAAAAAAAATGAAGTTGCTGTCCTCTTCTTCATTACCAATCGCTCAAATGCTTTTTGCTCATATGTCCCTTTCCTCATATTATTAAATGGTCTTACATGGTCGGATATGAACAGTATCCTATAGTTGGTACATGCACAGTATCTTAGAGTTATGTAAGTGTATTACATAAGCATAGAGTATATAAGGCTGAGGATTTCTTTGAATAAACATTCAAAGTTGTTTGACTGCTTGACTATCTTCTTGAACCCCACCTCTTCACTCCTTACCGAATATCAGGGGTCAGGCTGGTGCCATAGTGCTCCCACGAGCAGATTCAGACAATGCTGGATAAGGATATAAGGTATAAGCAGACTTCTGAAAACACTATTCAGCAATAAAACACTTCTTCCCATTCTCCAATTAACCAAAAGATTTAGGAAAGTATAAAAACCAATTATATTTGTTATTTGCTAATTTAATTTTTAAATCCCCATGAATATAAAGACTTTCACACCTAAATCATTCAAGATTCTTTAGAAAGAATAACAATAAGAATAACCTTATCCAATGACCCTATAATAATAAACATCTGATGAGGCACAAAAATAAAAACCATTCACTACTCTGTTGGAGTAAGTCCAGCAGAACTTCTAATTTAAATATTCTTTATGGATGAAGAGATCTTTCAGATGCTCTTCCACATCCACCAACCAAACTCCAAATCATTGCTGTCTCTCCTAAAAGGAATAAATATTCAATCAAAGTAATTTAACCTACTCACAGAGGAAATACTAAATAAGTGAAGAATGTCTTTTGCCCATATTTCAACATTCATTTGTATGGATATCACTTATAATTTGTCCCTCAGTACACATATTTTGTACAAACAATGAGTCTCAGGTGTTAAACGGGAAGAAGAAAATAGGTTGGATTGCTTCTAGAAAATTGCAAAGCAACTTGATGCAAAACTTTCTTTGGAAACAAAGATCCATATTTTTAAAACACTGACACATTTACTACATGGCACAAAGCCCCACAACACCACTGTCTCTGAAGAACTAAAGATAAGTCTGAGTAATATAATTTTCAAATAATGTTAATACCATTCCTCTCCAAATATTGTTATTTAGGAAATAGTGATATTTTATTTATTTCATAGAATTTTTATAAATCTTTACACAGTACTTCATGAGATTTTTTGAAATCAATAGAATGTTTGGGTTATTACCCAAACTATATTACCCTGGACAAGGCTCTTATGACTACAAAATTCAGAAAAAAAACTACAGATCTGCTTTGGTTCTGAGAGAGTTTCCTCAATAAGAGTTCCCTACACTAATTAACTAAATTAAAAAAAAAATAAGGGGAAACCATTTATTAAATGCTTGTTGCATAGCAAGTAATGTTCTGACTATGAAATACTAATAGTTATGGTATAAAGTCTTGAGTTTCAACGACCTTGAAACCTAATTCAGGAGGAAAACATTGTTCTAGTCAGCAACTATAACCACAACCAATACCTAATGGTGTGAGAGTGAGAATGAGACAGAGAGACAGGAAATAAAACAGAAAGAGAGAGAAGGAGAAAAAGAGAGAATCATTCAAGTTTATCCCTATTACATATGATACTTGCTGATGGCTTTAAATAGATGCTATTGACCATTTTAAGGAAAACTCTATTTATTTCTATATTCTCTATCATTTTTAATAAAAATGAGTGTTGAATTTTTTCAAATGTCTTTCCTTTATCTATTGAAATAATAATATGTTATTGATATAGTCAATTAAACTAATAGTTTTCCTAATGTTGAACCAGCCCTGCATTCCTGGTACAAATCCATTTGGTCATAGTGTATTATCTTGGGGGTAACTTGCTATAATCTCTTTGCTAATATTTTATTTAAAATTTTTTATGTCAGTATTCTTTAGGGAAATTGATCTATAATTTTCTTTCTCTGTTTTGACCTTACCTGGTGATATTGAGTCTTAAAGATGAAAATAGCTCTTTGAAAATTAGAATTGGATAAGGGGAAGCCAGAGAAACTATTAGAGACTGAGAAATAAAACTGAATATAAAGAATGAAAAAAAAGAAAAGAATGTAAAACATCTTATAAAAAAGCAACAGATAAAGCACAGAAAATATAAGAATAATTGAACTACCTGAAAACTGTGACCAAAAACAGAACTTTGGCAACAGTAATTGGGTAGCTCAAAAGAAAGATTTATACAAATGAGGTGCACAAGAATAGAGAGAGAGGAATTAGAAGAAGTTCTGAAAACCTACTCTTATTGGGAATAGGTTAAATAGATAGCATAACATATATATATATACCATGTAGATTATAGTTTCCCCCAAAACCTTTAAAGAAATAAGGGAAGAGGGATGGGGAGAACTGGAAGAAGACAAAGGAGGGATTCAGGGATATAGTGAAATTAAGTAATAGCAGGGTAAGTTAAAGAGCAGAATTAAAGGAGAAGAGTTATCAGGAACAGGAATAAAGAAATAGCCACACACACTACAATAAGTATCAGAAGTAGAATTTATTAGAAAGAAATAGTATGGCTAGTAATCATTGATCTTAGACAAAGTTAAACTTAAAGATTCAATAAAGAGAGGAATCTACATGATATGGCAGCCATATTAATATTGTTTTAGATAGATGTTTCCATGTGGGTAAATGTGTACATCTAAGTATATGTAGATATGTATGCATGTTGCTCTATGTATGTGTATATGTAGACATGTATAAGTAAATCAGTGAGTAGGTGTGAATATATATATATATATATGTATGTGTGTGTGTGTGTGTGTGTGTGTGTGTAATTAATCCTTATCTGCTTGAGAGAAGTGGGGGGATGAAAGGAAGAAAAAAGAATAAACAAAGAAAAGTGCCCAGCAGCAAACAAATGAATAACTTACAAGGTAGCAAAGAAAAGATAGACATTCATGAATATAATTTCTTTTACTATTATATATCTTTTCTTGAACTGATAATTTATTGTTATATATATTTTGAATCTTCCCTGATTATCTGCTGGGCACTTAATAATGTTTTATTTTGTTTTATTTTATATTTTTTTTTTATAAATTTTTTAATTCTGCTTTTTAATAAAATTAATTTTATAAAGGAATTAAAAAAAATTTTGATCAGCTCAACCTCTTTTTATTTGTTCTCAGTGGATTTTTTGTTGGAGTTTGAGGTTTTGCTTTTTTTTGCAGGAAAAAGAAAAAGAGGGCTTTTATCTCTCCATCATCCTCATTCAAATTTATTTTCCTCCACTAACACTTCACTGCCAATTTTGACAATGACAACACTTACCAGTAGATCTAGTTTATGTTTGGAATGACAAATGTCATATTAACACCATATCAACTAGTAGTACAGCAAGCCAAAACTGGAACTGAGGCAAATGCCTTGTCATAGATGATAGTAAATTGTCTGCTTGTCATTTAAATAGGCAAAAGCATTACTGGCAGTCTTGGGCTCTGACACTTTTCAAGTAATGAAACATATTCTTTAGCTTCGCAATAGTGGGTAGCCTTCATTTTGATGTGAATGTGACTGGGCTGGTGCTTATATAGAAGCAATATTCCAGATTGAATATGGTACTGTAATTGCAAATCTATATTGTGTGGGCAAATTTAATACTCAAAGCATATTCTTGTTGTCAACTTATATAATTCTTTGAATGGACAAAAAAGAGCATTTTTCATCCCTTTTCTTCATAAATTTCCACTAAGAAGTAGAGTGGATAAGTGGAAACAGTAGGTTCAGTTCCTTGATTTTAGACCCTATGACTTTGGACCAATTTTTGATCTCTCTGAGCCCAACATTCCTCATCTTTTAAAATCAGAATCAATGTAGTTCACTGGATATTTTTGAAATCAGGGGGAAAATGGGTTCAACTGTCACTTCTAATATGTTTTACCTGTATGACTCCAAGCAAGCCCCTTTTCTCTTAGCACTCTAAATAATATTTTAAAATTGTAAATGAAAAAAAGTTACTAATCATCATTGATAGAAAAATTCTCCTCACCCAGAAGTTCCTTATAGCAAAGAATGACAGTCCATTCCCTATCACTATCCTTTCATATGGCCAAATGAAATATGGCTATAGAAAGCCAACAGGATCTTGACAAGACCAAAAAAAGGGGGGGGGGGGAATAATTCTATTAAATAAACATTTATTAAATGCTGACTCTCTTCTAGACTGTCCTAAACTTGTCTATACCATCAACTATTATCATCAAGTCTATGAAAGGTATTTTTGTAAATTTATATTTTACCAATAGTAGACATGGGTATTCACTGCATCTGTCCTGTTTAATAGGAAGGATCACGCACTTGTGGGTATCAGAACTATCTTAGCAATTGTTCATAGCCATTTTCTAGGCAGAAGTATTGAGGAAACATGGAGTTTCTTGCTTCTATATGGTTCTTACCCAGTGGACAATCTTTATTACATCAGCCTCATATCCTTTCATGACAAAGGATACACACATCACCTATAGCTCAGGAGACATTTCATTCCAAGAGAATCTAAATTCACACATCCTTGAATTCATCCTGTGGGCCTGACCAACAATGTTCTTTTTCTGTCTCACTGATAACACAACTTAAATTTTGCCAATAAAATCTAAAACACAATATTGTTCATATTTAGGCTTTTCTCAAATGTAAGTAGCAAGTTTTCTACATGAAGAAAATAATTATAAAATAATAGATATCGGGGTTTTTTAAATTTATTCTACAACAATTTATTATTTGGAACTGAAGTTCTCTTGGGGTTTACCATCATTCCCTATTTCAATAATTGTATTGCAATAGAAGAGGCAGCTATGTGATTCAATGGACAGAGCACTGGCTCTAAAGTCTATAAGACCTGAGTTAAAATTTGGCCTTAGATAATCACTAACTATGTGATCCCAAGCAAGTCACTTATCCTCTATTTGCATTACTCAATTAGCTAAAGTAATGTCAAATCACTCCAGTATTTTTCAAGTGGGGTCGAAAGAATCAGACATTATTGGACAACTAAACAACAAGCTGTATGTATTTTATTTTAGACATTTAAAAACATCTTTTTTTGGATTAATAATCCATACTTTTCAACAGGCTATAAAAGGGAATCTTACTCTACCCAAAAAGATTAAAACCCACTGATTTATGTGAAGTGGATTGTTGTAGATTTTCCCATTTTGAAACAGTTCTTAAGCTTGCACCATGGCTGTTCTTTGATTTGCATTTTTTCAGAGCTCTAGATTTGTAATCTTGATATAACTGAATCAATTGCTGATAAAAAATTAAAATGTCTATTAATATAGCACTTTATTTTGTTATAAAAATCAAATAAAACCATATTAATAATAAAATAATATATAATCAAATGTGGTCTTTGTGAATTTGAGGTCTAAGAAATGCTATTTTTATTTCGCTTGGCTCTCATGGACACGCTTTTTAAGGAATACTTAACTTTGGCCTCTGAACTTTTCTTTCTTTCTTTTTATATGTTGGCAAATATATCAACAATTACAATTGTAACCATACAATAACAGTTAGTTTCCTTTGTAATTATACGAATATTTTATTTTGTACATTTAAAAACATTATTTTGAGTGGTACTCCCTAGACCACTAGATTATCCAAAGGGCATACCAAACCCTGTTCTATACCAACTAATCACTTAACACTTTTTTACATCTCACAGAAAATTCACCTCAGATACATAAATATGTAATCAATTCAAAATCCAAGATCCTGATATTTTCTGACATTTCGTTTAGATATCATTCATAGTGCTCAAATTCCTGTTGTCATTTCTTTTCTATTTAATTCATATAAAATGAGTTTCCAAGTTCACCATCTTCTACCTTGCAGATTACTTTTTAAATCTATTTTTATTATATCTTTATTTTCATGCTTTCAATATTTCCACATTGCCCCATTGTCCTGTCTCACTTGCAAATTTTACATTCTTCAAAAATGTATCACTAAGATCATTTGTTTTCATTCTCTCTATGATCTCACTCTACTGAAATGACTTCACTAGCATTTCACTGTTTCTAAATTACATTTAAATGTATCATCTTTTATTTCAGAAACTACTTATGTACATTGACACTCTCCATTTGCTCCATTCTCTCCACATATTCCCTTCTAATTATTAACTCACTGTCTTTCTATGCTTACCTGCAGGTGTGAGACAAATCATCTATGATATATATGTGAATGCCTATACATAGATGAATATATATGTATGCATATATGTGTATTGTATAAACATATTTATAACAGAAGATTTATATAGAGATCTGTATCTATATATACATATATACAAATATATAGTCACCATTATAAATGTATGCATAGTGTGTGTATGTGTATTTAAACAAGCACAAATATTTTATATATGTTCATGTAGCATATGCATGTGATATGTGTATCCATGAATAAATTTGTGCATATATACGTATATATTTATACTTTCACCATAATAATTATCTATTCTTTAAATTTCTTTTCAAAAGGTGCTCCAAATCACTATTGATCAGAGAAATGCAAATCAAGACAACCCTGAGGTACCACTTCACACCTGTCAGATTGGCTAAAATGACAGGAAAAGTTAATGATGAATGTTGGAGGGGATGTGGGAGGGCTGAGACACTGATGCATTGTTGGTGGAGCTGTGAACGGATACAGCCATTCTGGAGAACAATTTGGAGCTATGCTCAAAAAGTTATCTAACTATGCATACCCTTTGACCCAGCAGCATTTCTATTGGGCTTATATCCCAAAGAGATCATAAAGGAAGGAAAAGGCCCCACATGTGCAAGAATGTTTGTGGCAGCCCTTTTTGTAGTGGCTAGAAACTGGAAATTGAATAGATGCCCTTCAATTGGAGAATGGCTGAATAAATTATGGTATATGAATTTTATGGAATATTATTGCTCTGTAAGAAATGACCAGCAGGACAATTTCAGAGAGGCCTAGAGAGACTTACATGAACTGATGCTGAGTGAAATGAGCAGAACCAGGAGATCATTATACACGGCAACAACAATACTATATGACGATCAATTCTGATGGACATGGCTCTCTTCAACAATGAAATATTTCAAACCACTTCCAATTGTTCACTAAAGAAAGCCATATATACCCAGAGAGAGGGATGTGAAATGTGGACCACAACATAACACTCTCATACTCCTTGATTGATGTTTGCTTACATTGTTTCCTTTATCTGATATATCGTTTGTGTAGATAAGATTTTTCTTGCACAACAATGATAAGTTTGGAAATATGTATACATATATTCGATTTGCCAATATTTTAACATAATTAACATGTAGTGGATATCCTGCCATCTAGAGGAGGGGTGGGGAGTTGGGGGGAAAAATTTGTAACAGAAAGCTATGTAAGGGTTGTTGTTGAAGAATTACCCACACATATGTTATGCAAATAAAATTAATAAATAAATAAATAAATAAATAATTTCTTTTCAAGGCCTATTTCGTAATTTGATAATTATCCTGGGATATATCTAAACTTCCCCTGATACTAACATTATATCAACTAAATCTATTTATAAATTAGCTAATTTAAATAATTGATAAATAATAAAGCATTGGTTATCTAAAATATTTCATTTAATTGTGCACTTTCATATATTAGTATAAACTTTCTTTCCAGTATGGAACTGCATTCAACACCCTACATTTTTCATCTTGGCACTTTCTCAGTAGTATAACTCCAAGAAAAAGTGCATTTCATGAATTTCTAATTACCCCTCTATACAAACACATACTGACTTTTACTTATTCTACTTTTGTTTATGAGTCATACATTGGACAAAACTATTTTTATATGTGTGCAGATATGATCTAATCAGGGTAGGAAACTCCTACATTGGAAAAAAAAATCTTTCCATGGCATTATATTTCCAGAGTCAGAAATTGAGAGTTATGAAGTTCTCTATGGCACTGGAAGCAACAATAGCAACAACAACAAGAATCATGAATTTTGTATATTACTTATAATGTGCCAGTAATATAATACTAAATGGTTCACAATTATCATCTCATTTGATCCTCACAATCCTGCAAGATAGATTCCATTTTTCACAATTAGGGAAAATGAGATAAGCAAAATTTAAATGATTTCTCTAATGCCACACAGTAATTGTCTAAAGTTGGATTTAACTCAGTTCTTTTTGAATCTAGTCCTGCTATATTATACACTGGGCAATATAACTGCCAATAATCATACAACTAGTCTATGTTGGAGGCAGATATTGAATCCATGCTTTCCTGACTGCTATACCTGATTGTATCCATTATACTATGCTGTCTTACATATTATATTTAATATATTTGAATTGCATAAAATATTATTTTATTTTTATATTATTGCACGTAAGCCTTGTTAGATAAATCTATGTCTATTGATGGTATCTTCTGTGTCTAACATGTATGAAATGGAAAGACTAGGAATAATGGAAAACTAATAGCACAATTTGACCCCACTCTATTAAATTATACTCTAATTTATTATGTTCCTACAATGTGGCCGATGTATTCAGTTCCCAGATATAATAAAGATACACTTAAGACTGCAATTTCCCTTCCAACAGCTCTGTCTATATGCATTTAATTCTATTCTCCCATATACCCCATGCCAAATGATGTTAAGCAGATAAAAAAAAAATTTGCATCCTCTTTGTACTCTTGTTGAACAATTATATCTATTCAAGTAAACCTGAGCTTTGATTCCTAGTTAGCATAATGAAATATTTGTCCAGCTAATGTTAGCAGGATATGTATGGTATACAAGGAAGCATTTATATAGTACTTACTGTGTGCCAGTCACTGTGCTAATGGTTTTAAAAGTATAATACTTATAACAAGCCCTATCTTATTATGTACATATATATATGCATGTGTGTAAATATATATATATATACATATATATATGCATGTGTGTAAATATATATATATATATATATTACTATACACTTTAATTGGTGCTATCCTTTTCTCTAATTTACATTTGAGGAAACTGCATCAAACAGTGATTAAAAATGACTTGTCCATGAACAGCTAGTGTCTCAGATTAGTTGTAATCTCAGGTTATCCATGACTCCATATCCTGACTTTTATCTACTGACTTGCCTAGATAGAGATACAAAGTACAGAAGCAAGTAGGTTCTATAAAGAAATGTTTGTTTCTCTGGAGGATTTTCTTATAAAAAGATGCAATCAATGAAAGCCATGTTCTTAATGTGTATTAGGATCCATTAACATGAAAATAAGAATATTCCATTTCATATCCATGGTGCTAAAAAAAAGCAAACAAATAAACAAAAATGAAACATATACTCTTCTTCAATTCCCATCATACTATTCTCAACTAATTGTAATCTAGTTTTTATAAGCTCTAATCAACTTAAACTCTTCTCTCCAATATTGTCAATAATCTCATCAGTTAACAATTTTTTATTAAAGCTTTTTTATTTGTAAAACATATGCATGGGTAATTTTTCAATATTGACCCTTGCAAAGCTTTCTGTTACAAATTTTTCCCTCCTTCATCCCTCCCCCTCCCCTAGATAGTAGGAAGTCTAATACATGTCAATTATGTTAAAATACTTGACAAATCAAATATGTTATACATATTTATACAGTTATCTTGCTGTACAAGAAAAATCATATCCAAAGGAAAAGAAAAACCTGAGAAGGAAAATATAATGCAAGCAAACATCAATAGAGAGTATGAAAATGCTATGTTGTGGTCCATACTCAGATCCCATACACCTCTCTCTGGGTATATATGGCTTTCTTCATAACTGAACAATTGGAATTGGTTTGAAACATCTCATTGTTGAAGACAACCATGTCCATCAGAATTGATCATCATAGAGTCTTGTTGTTGCCATGTATAATGATCTCCTGGTTCTGCTCATTTCACTTAGCAACAGTTCATGTAAGTCTCTCCAGGTCTCTCTGATGTCATCCTGCTGGTCATTCTTATAGAACAATAATATTCCATGACATTTATATACCATAATTTATTCAGCCATTTTCCAATTGATGGACATACATTCAGTTTCCAGTTTCTAGCCACTACAAAAAGGGCTGCCACATATATTTTTGCACATGTGGGACCTTCTCCTTCCTTTAAGATCTCTTTGGGATATAGGCCCAATAGAAACACTGCTGGGCCAAAGGGCATACACAGCTTGATAAGTTTTTGAGCATAGTTCCAAATTGCTCTCCAGAATGGTTGGAGCCATTCACAGTTCCAACAACAATGTATCAGTGTCCCAGTTTTCCCACATCCCCTTCAACATTTGTCATTATCTTTTCCTGTCATCTTAGCCAATCTGACGAATGTGTAGTGGTATCTCACAGTTGTCTTAATTTGCATTTCTCTGATCAATAGTGATTTGGAGCAACTTTTCATATGAAAATTATCTGTTTATATCCTTTAACCATTTATCCATTGGAGACTGGCTTGAATTCTTATAAATATGAATCAATTCTCTGCATTTTAGATATGAGGCCTTTATCAGAACCCTTAAATGTAATGATTTCCCAATTTATTGCTTCCCTCCTAATCTTGTATGCATTAGTTTTGTTTGTACAGAAACTTTTTAACTTAATATAATCAAAATTATCTATCTGGTGTTCAATTAAGAATTCGAGTACTGCTTTGGACACAAATTCCTTCCTTCACAGGTCTGAGAGGTAAACTATCCTATGTTCCTCTAGTTTGCTTATAATATCAATTTTTATATCCAAATCATGAACTCATTTAGATCTTATCTTGGTATGTGGTTTTAGGTTTGGATCCAGCCCTACTTTGTTTCATACTAGTTTCCAATTTTCCCAGCAGTTTTTGTCAAATAGTGAGTACTTATCCCAAAAGCTGGGGTCTTTGGGTTTATCTAGATTGCTGTAGTTATTGCCTAGTTTGTCCTATGATCCTATCCTATTCCACTGATCAACTACTCTATTCTTTAGCCAGTAACAAATGGTTTTGATGACTGCTGCTTTATAATAGTTTTAGATCTGGCACAGCTAGGCCATCTTCATCAGCCTTTTTTTTTCATTAATTGCCTTGAAATTCTTGACCTTTTGTTCTTCCAGATGAACTTTGCTACTATTTTTTTTCTAGATGTGTAAAATAATTTCTTGGCAATTTGATTGGTATGACACTAAATAAGTAAATTAGTTTGGGTAGTATTGTCATTTTTATTATATTGGCTCAGCCTACCCATGAGTACTTGATGTTTTTACAACTGATTAGGTCTGACTTTATTTGTGTGGAAAGTGTTTTGTAGTTTAGTTCATAGTTCCTGACTTTCCCTTAGCAGACAGATTCCCAAATATATTATACTATCGACAATTATTTTGAGTGGAATTTCTTTTTGTATCTCTTGCTGCTGAACTTTGTTAGTAATATATAAAAATGCTAATGATTTATGTGGATTTATTTTGTATCCTGCAACTTTGATAAAGTTGGGAGTTGTTTCTAGTAATTTTTTAGTTTAATTTCTAGAGTTCTCTAAGTATGCCATCATATCATCTACAAAGAGTGATAATTTAGTTCCCTCATTAGCTATTCTAATTCCTTTAATCTCTTTTTCTTCTCTTACTGCCAAAGCTAACATTTCTAAGACAATATTAAATAATAATGGTGACAGTGGAGAGCCTTGTTTCACTCCTGATCTTATTGGGAATGGGTCTAGTTTGTCTCCATTACATATGATGTTTGCTGATGATTTTTAGTAGATCCTACTGATGATTTTAAGGACAAGGCCCTTTATTCCTATACTCTCTAGTGTTTTTATTAGAAATGGGTGTTGGATTACATAAAATGCTTTTTCTGCACCTATTGAGATAATCATATGTTTTTGTAAGTTTGGTTATTAATATAATTGATTATGTTGATAGTTTTCCTAATATTGAACCAGCCTTGCATTCCTGATATAAATCCTACTTGGTCATAGTATATTATCCTGGGGATGACTTTCTGTAAATTCATTGCTAATATCTTATTTAAGATTTTTTTTCATCAATATTCATTCAGTTAACAATTATTTACAAAACACATGTTATGTTCCAAAAATGTGCTAAGTGCTGGAGATTCAATGAAGTGTAAAAACTGTCTTTGCCCGTGACCTCAAAAAGAATCCATTCTAATAAGTGAGATGTGGAAATAACTAACTAGAGTAATATTGGTACAGAGTAAGTATAATGTCATAAAGGAACATATTAACAGGTGAGGCAATTGAAAAAAAAGCAACTTATTAACAGTAGGATTTAACCTATGTCTTGAAGAAAGTCAGAGTGGAGGGGGAAGCAAAAAAGGGGTAGACAATAAGGGAGGGGTCCATCTATGTGAGAAGTTAAGTAATAGCAAGGCAAGTAATGAAACAGAATTAAAACAAAGATAGGAAGTATATGTGGGGAGGAGATATGTGTCTTTATGTATTTCTTCATATATGTATGTATATATATATATATACATATATATATATATATGTACTTAAATATATTCTTTCTTAACTGTACCCTGCTTGGGGAAGATGAGAGGGATGAAAGGGGAAAAAATTATAAAGTAAAAAAGTACACAGCAGAGAACAAAAGAACCATCTATAAGAAAGCAAAGAAATTTCTTCCACTTTAATTTATTGTTATATATTTTGAATTCTCCTTGATGTTCTGCTGAGCACATGACAATGCTTTGTTTTCTTTTCTTTTCTGTATAATTTTTTATTCTGTTCTTTTAAAATATTTTTAAAAAGAAATGATAAGGAAGATGTCTGCACAGATTGAAAAGCATTGTATACAATGTAACAGCAATATTATAAAATAATCAGCTATGAATGACTTTGCTATTCTCAAGAATACAATGATACAATGACAACTATGAAGGACTTTTGATGAAAAATGCTATCCACACCCGGAGAAAGAACTAGTTATATCTGAATACATATTTTTTAAACTTTATTTTTTCTTGATTTTTTTTTGCGGGGGAAATAGATATTTTCCTTCACAACATGACATGAAAATGATTTGCATAGCTTCATATGAGCCTTTTCAATGAGGAGGCAGTAAAAAGAGAGGAAGAAAAGAATTCAGAACTCAAAGTTTTAAAAACAAATGTTAATATTTTTTTACATGTAATTGGGGAAAAATAAAGAAAAATTAAATATTGTTAATTTCAGTAAACAGCTAGCACTCTCCCCTCAAAGATGGCATTGCATTGTTTACAGAACCTACCATATCATGGAATCCAGGCTACATGGACTTCCCCTGTTGATGTTGTGAGTGGAGTGAAATGGACAATGATCTGGAAGAAAGGGTACTCAGTCAGCAAGAAAGGGTCAATTAAAGCTCTTTGTATAACCAGACTGCGGTGCAACTTTTCACATTCCATGCAAAAATTTATTTTATGTTCAAACTCCTTGGTAGTCCCAGTTACTTATAAAAGCAGCATTAGAAAAGAGCTAAAATAAAATCACAATCTAATAGTCCTGGAAAAATTATTTAAGTGAGACAAATTACTTATTGAATAGCCTCCAAGATATGACTTCTTCTGAGTTCGGCACTTTGAACTACAGTAAATACAAAATTTTTGGTTAAAAAGAGAGAGAATATTACTATCTGGGAGCTTGAACTATTAGTCGTAGAAAATGCTAAATAACAACTTATCAGGGCTACCCTAGAAAACATTAGGTAATATGTAGCCTTTCTCAGGGACCTACCTTCCCTAACTGTCTGATATCTTTATCTAGATTTTCCTTAGAAATGTCAATGTCAGGGGGCAGCTAGGTGGCGCAGTGGATAGAGCACCAGCCCTGAAGTCAGGAGGACCTGAGTTCAAATCTGGTCTCAGACACGTAACAGCTGTGTGACCCTGGGCAAGTCACTTAACCCCAATTGCCTCAGCAAAAACAAAAAACAAACAAACAAACAACAACAACAAAAAAAAAACAGAAATGTCAATGTCAGAAATAATTCTCTTCTCTCTACTTGCTTTCCAAATACAACCTTCTTGATTACTCTAATTCTATAGAGAAAAATGCCATTATTTCAGTCTCTCACATTCAAAACCAGGGGAATTCCTCATCTTTTCACTTCCGCCCATTTCTTCCTGTTCTCATCTTCAGCATCCAGTCAGTGGTCAAGTCTTTTCAAGTGCTTACACAGTATAGTTTCAATCTGTCTTTAAATTATCACTTGAATTACCTTGACTGAGGATTATTATGTCTCCTCTCCAATGAATCTTGCCAGAATTGCTAATTGGCCTTCCCCTTCCCACCTGCACCCCCCCCCAAAAAAAGCTAAATGAGATTCTAAGGTCAAATTTTATTTTCAGTCATTTTTTAAAAATTTTACTCACATTCAAAATCAGAAAAAATGCCATGTACCCAGCATATTCTAAAAGATGATTCAATATAAAACAATAAGCTTCCATTTCAAGGAAAACTATATAATAAATACTACACATTGTTTTCAAAGTTGTCCAGATTTTCTTTTTTGCTTCCTTGTTTTTGTTATTGTTCTTTTGTGCTGTGTATTTTTACTTTGTTTTCCCTTTGTGCTCCTTCCCAACCTAAAGAAATTTTCAGCTGAGTGTGGACACACACACACATACACACACACACACACATACAATTGTACTACACTTATTTCCTTCTATCATCTATTTCTCTGTTTTTCCCTTCCACCCCCCCCCAATTAACTAGCTCATCATTTTCTACCATAGCAACATTTCTTTCTAAATTAAAACAGCATTTTCCTTCATCGGGCTTTGAGATCAATTTGGGTCTTTATAATAATCAAAATTATTTGGCTGTTCAAAGTTGTTCATAAAACAATACTGCCATTACTATATACAACATTCTCTTAGTTCTGCTCATTTCACTAACATTGTCTGGAACTCTCTGCATGCTTTTCGAAAAATCATTGAGCTCATCATTTTATATAGCAGAGTAGTATTCCATCAAGAATATATAACATTATTTAGTCATTCCCCAAATAAAAAGCATCCCTGCAATTTCCAATTTTTTGCCACCACAAAAGGAGCTGTTGTAGAAATTTTAGAGAATGTAGATGCTTTTCTATTTTCCCTACTCATCCTGAAAATAGATCTAATAGTGATTTCCTGGGTGAAAGGGGATACATAGTTCAATAAATTTTGGGGCATAATGCCAAATGCCAAATTTCTCTCTCCAAAATGGTTGGATCAGTTTTTCCACATCCCCTCCAACATTTGTCACTTTCTCTTATTATTTCAGCCAATTTGCTAGGTACAAAATAATATCTCAAGGGGGATTTAATTTTCATTTCTCTTATCAACAGTAATTTTGATTATTTTTTCATATGTATATTAATTGCTTTGACTCCTTCATTAAAAAAACTTGCTTTTAACTATTTACCAATTGGAAATCACTCACATTCTTATAGATTTGGCAAAACTCCTTTTGAATTTGAGATATGAGAACTTTATTTGAGGAACTATCTATAAAAACTTTTTTTTTTCCTTCTCACTTTTTGGCTTTCCTTCTGATCTTGGCTGTATTTGTTTTTTGTACAAAACCTTTCCAACGTAATGTAATCATAAGTTATCCATTTTTATTTTACCATACTATCCCTTATTTTTCATAAATGGTTCACCTATCAATTAGTCTTATAGGTAATATGTTCTATGTTCTTTAAATGTTCTTCTAATATCTCCCTTCATATCTAAGTCATATATCCATTTTGACATTTTATGGTAAATATCATATTTGTCTATTCCCAAATTCTGTCATACTGCTTTCTAGCTTTCAAACAATTTTTACTAAATAATAAAATCTTATCCCCAAAACTTAAGTCTTTATACTTATCAAAACACAGAGTAATTATATTTGCTGGTATAGATTGAATGTCTATTTTGTTGCACTGACCTACCTGGATTCCTAAAACACAGGTAAAATCATGTCACTCCCTTACTCAAGAGGCCTCAGTCATTTACCATTAACTAAGATAAAAGAATTTTTCTGGGTCCTTTCATTAAAACTCTTCACAATTTCAGTCTAGTCTTTTTTGAGATACGTCTTATGGCACAGTGGAACAAGAATGATGAATTTGGAGTTGGAAGACATTTGGTTCAAATGCTAACTCTTACATTTACTACCTTTATGACTTTAATCAAAAAACCTAACTTCAATGGGGATAAACTAGAAGCATTCACAATAAGATAAGGAGTAAAACAAGGTTGCCCCCTATCAACATTATTATTCAGTATTGTATTAGTATTAGTATTAACATTAGCTTTAGAAATAAAAGAAAAATACATTGAGTAGAGAGTAGATAATGAGAAAACAAAATTTTAGAGAATCAACTAAAAAACTACTAGAATTAGCAACTTTAGCAAAGTTGCAGGATAAAAAATAAATCCACATAAATCATTAACATTTCTATACATTACCAACAAAGTCCAGGAACAAGGGATACAAAGAGAAATTCGATGTAAAATAAATGTAGATTAATATAAAATATTTGGGGCAGAGCCAAGATGGCAGAGTGAAAACGTGACTCTCTGTGTCTCCACCGATCTTCTCTCAAATCAACAATAAAATAAGCCTCTGAACTGATCTTCAAGTCAACAAATTCAGAAATACTTGGACACTGCTTGCTGATATCTCTGAAGAACTTCACATCAGGTTTGTCTAACTCAGACAGAGGGAAAAAGAGTGGTGTAGGCTGGAAGTGAGGGTGGGACTCAGGTCATTATGGCAAAAACTCCAAACTCGAAACACCTGGAGTTTATCTGAGTCACTCAGGACCCTCTGCCCTGATTGGGGGCAGGTGTTCTGGCAGACTTGCCTTGTTTAAGGAGTAATTCTGACTTAGTCCTAGCCCCCACCAGCCAAGCACCTTAAGTCAACCCGCCAAAGTGCCCCAGGGCAAAGCTTTTTCAGCTGCCATTTTTTTCCCTACAATAAAGAGATATCCACACTGTCTAAAATAATAAAAAAAAATGATGAAGAAGCAAAAGAGAGCTCTCACCATAGATAGCTTTTATAAAGAGAAAGAAGAGATGATCACCCCAGATTCAGAAGTTCCTTTAGACAAAAATCCAGAGAAAATCAGCAAGGACAATCACTGGTCCCCTTTTCAAAAAGCCTTTCTGGAAGATTGCATAAAGAACCTCAAAAGAGAGCTGGAGGATAAATGGGAAAATAAACTGAAATCAGTGCAAGAAGGATATTATGCCCTGCAAAAGAGATATGAAAAAGAAACCAATTTATTGAAAAATAAAATTAGTGAAGTGGAAAAAGAGTGCAATGAACAATTTGACCAGTTACAGAAGAAGCTTAAAAAGGTAACTGAAGAAAACAACACTTTAAAAATAAGAATTGAACAAATGCAAGTGAATGACTCAATAATACTTAAAGAATCAGTCAAACAAAAACAAAAAAAAATGAAAAATTAGAAGAAAATGTGAAATATTTCCTAGGAAAAACAACTGACTTGGAAAATAGATATAGGAGAGACAATCTAAGGATTATTGGACTTCCTGAAAGTCATGATGAAAAAAAGAATCTAAACTCTATCTTCCAGGAAATCCTGAAAGAAAACTGCCCTGAGATTGTAGAATCAAAGGGCAAAATCACCATTGAAAGAATTCACTGATCACCTCCTGAAAGAGACCCCAAAATTAAAACCCAAAGGAATATTGTGGTTAATTTCAGGACTATAGCACCAAGGAAAAGATTCTGCTAGCAGCTAGAAAGAAATAATTCAAATACTGAGGATCAATAATTAGAATCACACAGGATCTGTCAGCCTCCACACTGAAGGATTGAAGGGCCTGGAACCAGATATTCCGAAGGGCAAAGGAACTTGGATTACACCCAAGAACAACCTATCCAGCTAGAATGAGCATTATCCTCCAGGGAAGAAGATGGCCATTCAATGATATAGGTGAATTTCACCTATTACTAATGAAAAGACAAGATCTGAACAAAAAATTCGCCCCTCAAACACAGAACTCAAGAGATGCATAAAAAGGTAAAAAGGAAAAGAGTCTTGAGAACTTTATTTCTGCTATGGGGATAATTAAAGTTTGGGGGTATAATTAATTTGATATTACTTTCATTATATGAAAAAGAAAACTAGAGGGGGAAAGGTTATCATACTGGGGAAAAGAGGGAAAAAGTGGTAAAATAAGATCTAAGAAAACAGGAGGTAAAAACAAGATAAAATCTCTTAATGAGGAAAAGAAAACCTAATATAATTGAGAGAAAGAGGGGAGGGAGATGAGCATTGTGTAAATCTTACTCCCATCAGGTTGGGCTCTAAAAGTGTATATCAGACACTTGATTTCACATAGAAACTTGTCTGTTGCTAGAGGGAAGTGGGAGGGAAAGGAGGAAAAGAAAGGGATAAACTAATAGAAGG
>JAJPUD010005197.1:141734-163350 GCA_023553655.1 Myrmecobius fasciatus
AAAAAAAAAAAAAAAAAAAAAAAAAGCAGGGGTAGCAATCCTTATCTCAGATCAAGCAAAAGCCAAGATAGATCTAATAAAAAAAGATAAGGAAAGAAACTATATTTTCTTAAAGGGTACCATAGATAATGTAGCAATAGCAATACTAAATATATATGCACCAAGTGCAATAGCATCCAAATTCCTAGGGGAGAAATTAAGAGAGATGCAAGAAGAAATAGATAACCAAACTACACTAGTGGGGGATCTCAACCTTGCTCTCTCAGAATTAGATAAATCAAACCACAAAATAAACAAGAAAGAAACTAGGGAGATCAACCAATTGTTAGAAAAGTTAGGTATGATAGATCTATGGAGAAAGTTGAATGGAGACAGTAGGGAGTTTACTTTTTTCTCAGCAGTCCATGGAACCTATACAAAAATTGACCATGTGTTAGGGCATAAAAACCTCAAAATCAAATGCAGAAAGGCAGAAATAGTAAATGCATCCTTTTCAGATCATGATGCAATAAAAATCACATTCAATATAAGGCCAGGAGAAAATAGGCCAAAAGGTAATTGTAAATTAAATAATCTAATCCTGAAGAATGAATGGGTGAAAGAACAAATCATAAACACAATCAATAATTTCATCCAGGAGAACGACAATAATGAGACAACATACCAAAATATGTGGGATACAGCGAAAGCGGGTGTAAGTAGCAATTTTATATCTCTTGATGCTTAGCTGCATAAAATAAGAAAGAAAAGATCAACAAATTGGTCTTATTATTTAAAAAACTAGAAAAAGAACAAATTAAAAACCCTCAATTAAATACTAAATTGGAAATTCTAAAAGTAAAAGGAGAAATTAATAAAATTGAAAATAAGAAAACTATTGAGTTAATAAATAAAACTAAGAGTTGGTTCTATGAAAAAAAAAACAACAAAATAGATTAGCCTTTAGTTAATTTGATAAGAAAAAGGAAAGAGGAAAATCAAATTGTTAGTCTCAAGAATGATAAGGGAGAACTTTCCTCCAGTGAAGAGGAAATTAGAGTAATAATTAGGAGTTACTTTGCCCACCTTTATGCCAGTAAGTTTGATAATCTAAATGAAATGGAGGAATATCTACAAAATATAGATTGCCCAGGTGAACAGAAGAGGATATAAACTATTTAAATAGACCGATTTTAGAAAAAGAAATAGAACAAGCTATTAACCAACTCCCTAAGAAAAAATCTCCAGGACCAGATGGATTTACATGTGAATTCTACCAAACATTCAAAGAACAATTCATTCCAATACTATATAAACTATTCGAGAAAATAGGGACAGAAGGTGTACTGCCAAATTCCTTCTATGAGACCGATATGGTGCTGATAGCTAAACCAGGTAGGGTGAAAACAGAGAAAGAAAACTATAGACCAATTTCCCTAATGAATATTGATGCAAAAATTTTAAATAAGATATTAGCAATGAGATGACAGAAAGTCATCCCCAGGATAGTACACTATGACCAAGTAGGATTTATACCAGGGATGCAGGGCTGGTTCAATATTAGGAAAACTATCAGCATAATTAATTATATTAATAACCAAACTAACAAAAACCATATGATTATCTCAATAGACGCAGAAAAAGCCTTTGATAAAATCCAACACACCTTCCTATTAAAAACACTACAGAATATAGGAATAAATGGGCTTTTCCTTAAAATGATCAGTAGCATCTATTTAAAACCATCAGAAAGCATCATATGTAATGGAGACAAACTAAAACCATTCCCAATAAGATCAGGAGTGAAACAAGGCTGCCCGCTGTCACCATTACTATTTAATATTGTATTAGAAATGCTAGCTTTAGCAATAAGAGAAGAAAAGGAGATAAAAGGAATTAGAGTAGGTAATGAAGAAACCAAATTATCATTCTTTGCAGATGGCATGATGGTATACTTAGAGAACCCTAGAGACTCAACTAAAAAACTGCTAGAAACAATTCACAACTTTAGCAATGTTTTAGGATTCAAAATTAATCCATATAAATCATCAGCATTTTTATATATTACCAACAAAATTCAGTAGCAAGAGATACAAAAAGAAATTCCATTCCAAATAACGGATTATAGGATAAAATATTTGGGAATCGATCTGCCAAGGAAAAGTCAGAAACAATAAGAAGTAAACTACAAAACACTTTCCACACAAATAAAATCAGACCTAATCATTTGGAAAAACATTAAGGGGTCATGGGTAGGCAGAGCGAATATAATAAAAATGACAATACTACCCAAACTAATCTACTTATTTAGTGCCATACCAATCAAACTCCCAAGAAATTATTTTACAGATCTAGAAAAAATAGTAGCAAAGTTCATTTGGAAAAATAAAAGGTCAAGGATTTCAAGTGGATTAATGAAAAAAAAAAAAGGCAGATGAAGGTGGCCTTGCTGTACCAGATCTAAAACTATATTATAAAGCAGTGGTTATCAAAACCATTTGGTACTGGCTAAGAAATAGAGCAGTCGATCAGTGGCACAGGATAGGTTATCAGGATAATCTATGCAATAACTTTAACAGTTTAGTGTTTGATAAACCCAAAGACCCCAGCTTTTGGGATAAGTACTCACTATTCAGCAAAAACTGCTGGGGAAATTGGAAACTAGTGTGGAAGAAATTAGGGCTTGACCCATACCTAACACCACATACCAAAATAAGATCTAAATGGGTTCATGATCTGGATATAAAAATTGATATTGTAAGCAAATTAGAGGAACATAGTATAGTTTACCTCTCAGACCTGGGGAGATGGAATAAATTTATGTCCAAAGAAGATCTGGAACTCCTAATTGAACACCAGATAGATAATTTTGATTATATTAAGTTAAAAAGTTTCTGTACAAATAAAACAAATGCAGACAAGATTAGGAAGGAAGCATCAAATTGGGAAATCATCTTTACATTTAATGGTTCTGATAAAGTCCTCATTTCCAAAATATATAGAGAATTGTGTCATATATATAAGAATTCAAGCCACCCTTCAATACATAAGTGGTCAAGGGATATGAACAGACAATTTTCAGATGATGAAATTAAAACTATTTATAGTCATATAAAAAGGTGCTCCAAATCACTATTGATCAGAGAATTGCAAATCAAGACAACCTTGAGGTACCACTTCACACCTGTCAGATTGGCTAAAATGACAGGAAAAGTTAATGATGAATGTTGGAGGGGATGTGGGAAAACTGGGACACTAATACATTGTTGGTGGAACCGTGAACGAATGCAACCATTCTTGTGAGCAATTTGGAGATATGCTCAAAAAGTTATCAAACTGCGCATACCCTTTGACCCAGCAGTGTTTCTATTGGGCCTATATCCCAAAGAGATATTAGAGGAGGGAAAGAGACCCACATGTGCAATAATGTTTGTGGCAACCCTTTTTGTAGTGGCTAGAAACTGGAAACTGAAGGGATGCCCATCAATTGGAGAGTGGCTGAATAAATTATGGTATACGAATGTTATGGAATATTATTGCTCTATAAGAAACGACCAGCAAGACGATTTCAGAGAGGCCTGGAGAGACTTGCATGAATTGATGCTGAGTGAAACGAGCAGTACCACGAGATCATTATAACCAGCAGCAACAATATTATATGATGATCAATTCTGATGGACATGGCTCTCTGCAACAAAGAATTGTCTCAAACCAGTTCCAGTTGTTCACTGAAGAAAACCATATACACCCAGAGAGAGAGATATGAAATATGGACCACAACATAACATTTTCATGCTCTCTATTGAGGTTTGCTTGCATTGTGTTGCCTTTCTCTGATTTTCTCTTTTTTTTTCTTGTGGATAGGATTTTTCTTCCACAACTTGTCAAGTATTTCAACATTATTAACATGTAGTGGACTTCCTGACATGTAGGGGAGGGGAGGGGACTGGGGGTAAAATTTGTAATGGAAAGCTTTGTAAAGATCAATGCTGGGGAACTACCCATACATATGTTATACAAATAAAAAGCTTTAATAAAAAAATTATAAAAAAATTATAAAATATTTGAGAATCTTCCTGCCAAGACAAAGCCTGGACCTCTATGAATTCAATTACAAAACACTTTCCACATGAATAAAGTCAAATCTAATCAACTGGAAAAATATCTAGTATTCATGTGTAGGCTAAGCTAATATAATAAAAATGGCAATTCTACCTAAATTAATCTACTTATTCATTACCATACCAATAAAATGCCAAGAAATTGTTTTACAGTACTAGAAAATATAATAACAAAATTCATCTGGAAGAACAAAAGGTCAAGAATTTCAAGGGAATTCATGAAAAAAAAATGTCAATGAAGGTGGCCTTGCTATACCATGCCTAAAAGTGTATTATAAAGCAATGACCATTAAAACCATTTGGTACTGGTTAAGAAATAGAGTAGCTGATCAATGGAATAGATTAAGATCACAAAATATAATAGTAAATAATTATAGTAATTTGAATTACATAATCTCAACTAGACCCTCATTATTTCTAAGGAATCCTACTATACCTCCCTCTCTGCATAACAGCTTTTATATATTTTTTCATCCCCTTCTCAAACTTCCCTTGACTCCTTCTTCTCCACTCTCATAAATGAAAATTTTTTCTCATAATTTACAGCAAAAAGAATCATTTCCCATGAACTCCCTCTTTCTCATGTCATATCACTTACATGTCTTCTTCTACTATCTTTTCCTTCACCCCAGTCTTATATGAAAAGATGGCTGCATTCTTTATCAAGCCTAGCCTATCTACCTGCATAGGCAATGCCATTCAATTCTCATCTCCTCCAAAAGATTGCTTCCTTTATCATCCCCCTCCCATCTCTTTGTCTTCTGGCTCCTTCCATTCTCCCTTCAAACATGCCATTCTCCCAAAAAAACCTCCTTTGATTCTTCCCACCATCTATCATCCCATATCTCTTCAAACTTTTGTGGCTAAACTCCTAAGATGGATTGTCAATAATATGTGTCTCCACTTTCTCTCCTCTCTATTTCTTTTTACTCTTAGTAATCTAGCTTCCAATCTCATCAATTTACTGAAACTTCTCTCTCCAAAGTCCTCTTTCAATCCTCATTCTCTTTGAACTCTGGGCAATCTTTGTCACAGTCTATCTGACTAATCCCTACTACTTTCCTCTCTTTAGTTTTGGAGACACCAATTTCTCCTGATTCTATTTCTACTTATCAGAGTCTTCAGTCTCCTTTGCTGAATTCTCATTTAAATTATGCCTTCTAAGTGTAGGTTTTCCACAGAGCTCTATCCTGGGCTCTCTTCTCTTTATTACTACACTTAATGCTTTCATTAGCTCCTGTAGATTTAATTAAAATCTTGATGCTGATGATTTTAAAGTCTATTTTGTCTCAGCCTCTTTCATGTGGTCTCACATCTCCAATTACCTTTCACATATCTTGAACTGTCTATCTGGTAGACACCTTAAATTCATCATATTCAAAATGGAACTCAACTTTTCACCAAACTTTCTCCCATTTCACCTTCCCATGACTGTAATGGGTGATGTTATATTCTCAATCCTTCAGGCTCAAACTCTAGGAATGAGAGATAACTCACTATATCTCCCTGACACTGCTACCATTCTGGTGCAGGCCCTCATCACCCTATACTCGGATTGTTGCAATTGTCTGCTATTGGGTATATCTACTTCAAGTATCTTTCCACTGCAAACTATTCTCTTTTCAATCAATAAAGTGATTTTCCTACAGTACAGGTCAAATCATGTCATCCCCTTACTCAATGAACTTCAGTGACTCTCTATTACATCCAGAATCAAATACAAAATATTCTGTTAAATATTCAAAGAATGTCATAATCTAAAATACTTCTTCCTTGCTAGTGTTTTAACTCTTTACTCTCCTCTTCTATCCAGTAACACAGGCTTACTTTCTGTCCCAAGAAAAAAGATTCTGTCTTTCTGCTCCAAGTATTTTCTCTGGTTGCCTCCCATCCTTGGAATTTTCTCCCTTCATCAGTGCCTACAGGCTTCTTTAGTTTTCTTAAAATCCCAAAGAAAGTCCCATCTTTTCTATGAAGCCTTTTCTAATGCCTTTTAATTTAAGAGCCTTCCCTCTTTTAATTTACTCTCCACTATATAGTTTGTTTATACATATTTGTTTACTTGTTATCTCTCCCATTAGATTGTGAACCCTTTGGGAGCAGTCTTTTATCTCTTTTTTGTGCCTCCAGGGATTTCTATACTGCTAGAGGTGTGGTTAGATTTTAGTAAATATCTTTGGCAGACTAAATCCATTTGGAGCTAATTTAATCTTTCTCTTTGTTTACTTCTCTCACTACAGAGGATCTAAATTTCTAGATAAGAATGAAACAGATTCTACTTATAAACAAAGTAAATTATCAATGTGATACAGTGCAAAGGATGCTATTTTTTTTAAATTTATAAATCTGACTGTTCTCTTTACTACTTGAATGCCATGATTCAGATACTTCACCTCTCTTGTCCTCAGTTCCTTCATCTGGAAAATTGGGAAGTTTGACTACATGACTTCTAGGTTTGCTTATAACTAAATTTATGATCCTAAAGAGATAATTTTGAAATACAGAGAAGATCATTTTATTTTCTAAACTAATTCAATTTTGTGCATCAGTTATAATGAAAAAGCTTACAGAAAACAAGCAATAAAACATTCCTCTATATTAAACAATTAACAATCATGATTAAGCACCCATGCGTTAGGAATGAGTTGGAAAGACAAAATGAAAGTCACTCCCTGAAAAAAAAAATGTAAAACTGAATAAGATAGTACCTGCACAAGTAAATGTGTAATATGTAAGCAACTAAGTGGCATATTGAATAGAGTGCTAGGTTTGCAGTCAGGAAGATATTAGATGAAATGCAAACTCTGATTCTGTGTGACCCCAACAAGTCACTTAACCTTGGCCTACTTCAGTTTCTTCATTGTCCTCATCAGTAAAAATGGTGACAAAAATAATATGTGTCTCCTAGGATATTGTGGACATAAAATGAGATGACATTTGTAAAGTGTTTTACAAATCTTAAAACACTTTGTGCATGATAACTACTGTTAGGTTTTCCATAGTATCCAACTCTTTATAACCCCTTTTGTGGTTTTCTTGGGAAAGATACTGAAGTGATTTGCCATATCCTTCTTTAGCTCATTTTACAGATGAGGAAACTGAGACAAAACAGGCTTAATTTACAAAGCTAACAAGTGTCTGACACCAGATTTCAATTTAGATCTTCCTGACTCCAAGCCTGGCACTTTATCCACTACTCCCAAATCTATATGTAAAATCTCCTAGGGGCTATTGAGTATATCCAAATCTGCATGTAAAACGGATTTTTGAATGTCTGTGTGATTTCTATGTGTATCTGCTTTGCATTCTGGGTTCTGGGTTAAAAGCTGAGTGAAAGTTAAGGAGTCAGCCTCCGTTGCTACTTTGGAAAAGATCTGTGTGAGTTGGAAAAATAAGATCTTTAACTCATATATATAGAAAAGTTAGTGAGAAAGCTTAAGTATGTATAAATGAGAAGAGCATAGACTGAAAGAGATTAGAGAATTAGAGAACTTTTGGGAAAATGGAAAAGTAGTTGTGCTACCACTTCAAAAAAATTATTAATGAAATGAAAAAAAACATTTCTTTGGACCCAAAATGGGCCAATTTGAGTCTGCAGAAATAATTGTTATAGAACTATTAAAAAAAAACATTTTAGCAGATTCTGGGATTTTTGAGAATAAGTTTTAAGTTACTTGGCCCTATCAGTTAAATTGGGTTGGTCTATGGTGTTTTTAAATAGGCCTAATTTATATGATTAAAAGCCTTCTGAGGGAAACGTCCCAAAGAGAGAGAAAAAAAAATAAAACTGCTTCCTCTCTGGGTTTTCCAAGCTTTTCAGGTTTATGGAATCTATCTTGGCTTGAGAAGTGTCCCTGGCTAACCTGAATTCTTCTAGGGTTTGTACTGGTGCCCCCAACATCTTTGACATGAGCCCCCTCTCCAGCATTTCTGGTGTAGAGAGTGAGACAGCCACTGGGCCACCATACCCCTGTAGCCACATACCTAAGTCCAAATTACTTTAACCCTTTTCCCTTGGGTTCTTAGAGTCAGTCAGTTTCTTAAAGCCCCTTGGCAGTTTTCTGCTATCTTAAGTTTGGGGATTGTGTGTTTACACTGGAATTCTGATTCTGAAATTGTAGGGGTTAATTATTATAAACTAAAAGTAGGAACTTGTTTATTCTGGTATAAGAACTTAGAAGTGTATGCATTGATATTGAAGTATTGTTCCTAGAAATTCATATGTGTATTTGATTTGATTTTAAGTTAAACATTTTGCTTCTCTAGGAACTTACCTAAAGAAATCATGTTTGTATCTCCTAATTAGATGAAATATATTTAAGCTACTATGTTGCTTGCTAAATTGTATATTGGGCAATTTGTAAAATTTGTATTAGCCGAGCTTTAATATTTTGTCATTCCAGCTAGATATCTGGCATAAATTTTGTGAAATTTGATCCAAGGCTATTTAGAATAGTAATCTTAAGGTTTGTAAAAGCCAGAAAATTTGGCATATATGGATATGTGCAATTGTAGAACAAATTGTATCCAAAAGGTATGTAACGGGTTTAAAAATAAATAAGAAGTATTGAGGAGGTGTCCCCTGGAGAGAGAGGAAGCCAGGGAGGCTTTAATGAAATGACACCAGTGGGGAAATAGAGATATAGGGGGATAGGTAGAAACTCTCCCCTGAGCAAAGAAGATTAGTGGAATAACATTGGAACAAATTGTACCAAAGTATGTATTGTTAAAGATTATTGATTTTGATAAATGAACATATTTTACTTTAAGATTTTATAAGTAAGAAAAGGGAAGGATTGCAAATTGATTGGCAATTCCATACACCTGGACATCTGCCCTCATCTGGAAAAATGGAAAGAATGAATCATATTCTTAAAAAAGATTACTAAATTGACATTAGAGACTAGATTGCCTTGAACCAAATGTTTGCCTATTGCTTTGTTAAAGAATTAGAAGTGACCTGGGACTCTCCTCACATGAGATTGGTTTATTCTATTTGGGAGAAGAAAGAGAAAGACCCTCCTTTGAAACAAAGGATAAGTTTTTAAGGAATTGTATATTGGCATAAGTCCTGAAAGATGCAGAGTGGAAAGACTTTAGCAGACTTGATAGATGACTGAGACTGCAGTCTGAAAGCTAAAGAACACTAGGCTTACAGGACCTCTAGAGGAACTTCAAGAATGAATGGTCTATTATGGACAATTCATAATCTCTAAAAGTGGCTTTTCAATTAATAATGTTTTGGTGGGAGATGGGAATGTTTGTGCCTAGAGGAATTTTAATAATATTAGTGCTGTACCTGTTATTTATGTTAAAAAAATAGGTTAAGAGGGATTCCTCAATTGGAGGAAGATGAATTAACATTTCTTCTTTTTGATTGAAGAAATCATTAATGTTAACTAATATTTTATGTGAAATCAGGATATTCTATATTCTGTATGAGTTTCAATTGGTTGTATTGAGTCATCTTAAAGTTGTACACATTATTTAAAGGGACTCTGAGAATAATAGTTTTTGCTTTTGTCCCTTTGAACATGTTTCTGTTAGGAACGATATGAAATTTGGAATTTTTCTATGTATTGGGAATTTTAAAAGCAAAATGTTTGTGTAATGTTGAACTTAAAACCATCTACTTAGATATGAAAGATAAACTATGAACCTTCTAGATTGAATCTCTTACTGTTATCAGTATAAGGTCAATACTTTTTTAGGCTATATGATCTTTGAGAACTAGATTCATCTAAACCCTTGATTAATGAGATCTGGTATTAGAGATAAAATCCTTTGGGACAGCAGCTGATACTATTTGGAGTTTTAAGTTCAGATAGGACTACCTCATAAATTATTAAGCCAGTGATCCACTATCTGAAAGGAATATGTCACAAGCTACTCAGAAGAATGTGATCCTGAATTGTTACAGGTGGAAGTTAGTATCTGGGGAAAAAAAAATAGGAGGATGACCTTGGCCTCTGTTTGAGGTGAGACCCTTCTGACTCAGTTTTCCAGTGGTATTCTTTTGAATAAGAACACACCTGATTACTTCTGAGGTGGCTTAAGGTGGATTGTTACTAATGATTAATTAAAAACTGGGATAATTACCTGAAAGTAAAACTGAGTTAAGAATGCTTTATCCTGTATCATGTAGGTGCTCTCAGGTCAAGGCCTGATGGGTACATTTTGATGCTATCATGTCCCTGCTTTTTTTTCTCTAATGGCAAATTTTTATAATAAGCACAAATGGTCAGTAGAAACCATGAGCACCATTCAAAAAAAATGTGGTCATTATATGCTAAGTAAATAAGTAAGTATTGACTTAATCACACATCTGTTGCTAGGTACATATGTTTGTTTATTTTAACATCTCTGTTGTTGCTGACTTTTGTGAGAGTCATTTTTATTTGTGAAAGGTTACCTTCTCCAATTATGAGGTACATAACTGATTAGGATCATAGGTGGCCCTGCTACCTAAGCCACAAAAGAAAACTACCATCATGAAGGAGATGTCTGTGGAAGGCTATCCTCATAACACTTGGTGGGGTCCTCTTATTCCCAATTGGTATTATCCAAAATGATTAGAATGAAGGGAAAGGAAGGAAGGAAATTGTTTGGGTAATTTCATAGTTAATATTCCCATCAGAAAAGACTATATTTCCAGGAGAAAATATTGACTATTGCCTTAGTAAAAGACATAACCATCTTTTTATGATTATGTAAAACCATATATATGGTTTTATACATATGTATATAGATAGATAGATAGATATCAGAAAATTAGCACATGTTCTAATTCAAACTTGGACCTCCCCTTTTAACACCTTTTGGTGCTCTTGGCTTGGAGGAGCCTGTTGGAATTATCCCCTATATGTTGTAACTTATTACCAATGTGATTCAGAAAACTCTGTTCAAAATCATTAAGATAGAAGGTATATTCATGGGATTAGTGGGATTGATGGTGCTCAAGAGACAAGGGTGGGAACCAGAGCCTGGGAGGATAGGTCAGATTAAAGATGAAGGAACAGGAATTTGAAGAAATGTATAAACTTTGGTGTGAGAAGCTTTCAATTAATGAAAGAGAGGGGGGAATTGAATGAAGTTAACTGTGAAAACTGTCTCACAAGATGGAGACAGTGTTCTAAAAATTGAGTGAAGGTCGGCTGTGACCCAGGGCAAGGTTTCTTTCTCCAGAATCACACAGTTTACTAGGAGTTGAACCTTTTCTTTGTGAAACTAAGTTGGGAACACCTTGGCATTGAAACTCCCATATCAGGTAGTTAGGTAATACTAAAGACGTGGTTGGGTTCATTTGTGAATGTGGGGTCATTTGTCCTGGCTAATCAGGGCAATGATCCAGCCTATAGAGAATGTTAGCTCAGGCCTCTATATAATTCTTGTCTGTTAATTGGCTTGCCTTTCCTTGCCTAACTGCTTATGGGGAGGTAGACCCCCTTTCTCTCAAGATCATAATAAAATTCCTTTCTGCTTTTGCCTTGAGAAACCTCCTTAATTTATTTGATTTATTTGAGCTGGTGGTCTTATCCCACACAATATGAATAATTTTCAGAGGAAGAAATTAAAACCATTTCTAGTTATAGGAAAAGGTGCTCTAAATCACATCATAGAAATGCAAATTAAGACAACTCTAAGGAATCACTATGCACTTCTCAGATTAGCTAAAATGACAGGAAAAGGTAATGATGAATGTTGGAGGGGATGTGGGAAAACTGAGACGTTGATACATCATTGGTGGAGTTGTGAACTGATCCAACCATTCTGGAAAGAAATATATAACTATGCCCAAAGGATTATCAAACTGTGCATACTATTTGATTTAGCAATGTCTCCACTGGACCTGTATCCCAAAGAGATCATAAAAGAGTGAAAAAGACACACATATGCAAAATGTTTGTAGCAGCTCTTTTTGTAAAGGCAAGAAACTGGAAAGTGAATGGATGCCCATCAGTTGGGAAGTAATTAAATAAGTTATGGTATATTAATGTAATGGAATATTCTATAGCTTAGATGAACTGATGTTAAGTAAAATGAACAGAATAAAGAAACATTGTACATAGCAACAAGAAATTATTTGATGAATAACTTTGATGGATGTGGCTGTTTTCAACAATGAGGTAATTCAGGCCAATTCCAATGGACTTGAGATGGAAAGAGTCAACAGCATCCAGAGAGAGGACTGTGGGGACTGAATGTGAATCACATTATATTATTTTCGTCTCTTTTGCTATTGTTTGCGGGTTTTTTTGCTTTCTCTTTGTTTTGCCTTTTTGAACTAATTTTTCTTGGGCAGCATGATAAAAATAGAAATATGTTTAGAAGAATTGTACATGTTTAATATGTAATGGCCTTGCTGTCTAGGGGAGGGAGTATAACTTTTATAGAAATAGAAAAATTAATCATTCAATATAGAATCCTAAAATTACTTTCTAGTCTCAATATAGTACATTTTATTTCTTGCTTCAGTGTTTTTGTTCATTTCATAGGTCAGTTACCAACTACAAAAAGCCTCTCCTGATTCCTGGAGTTATTAGCATTACCTTGCATTTTATTTATATGCCTGGTGTTCCTTAAACATGCTGTTTCCCTCAAATAAAATGTAAGATTTTTGAAGATAGGGATAATTTGTTTTTTTTCAACACATCTGCACAGACTGCTTAGTACACAGTAAGTAGTCAATGAGAAACATGATATATCATATAATAAATAATAAACATAGTTAATAAAACCTTGATAAATTGAATCTATTGTGCTTTATAAAATGCATGTAACTGAAGGGTACAAATGTATATACAGTCTTATAAATAAACATAAAAAATTTGAACTACAATAATGAATGCTAATTTATATTTACACATCTTGAAATTATGAGACTTCAGAGATAATTTGGTCAATCCCATACTTGAACAAAAATCCTCTCATTTATCCTGTCAACAACCTTTGCTTGGAAACATCTAGGGAGGTGATCCTCTTATGTGTGATGGCAGCTAGTACAGTTCTCTGTGAGATCTTATTATTAGATGTTTTTCCTTTTTACTGACAGTAGAAGTTGCAAAAATCTAATCTTCAAAAATCATGAGTAATAAACATTATTATACCTTGCAAGTTGCATTTAATTTCCATAAAAAATTCTTGAAACAAAAGACTGAAAGTTGAATAACAAAATATACACACACATACAAGCATGTATGCACAATTTAATATATCAATGATCTGACATTTCATCAGTATAGGTATGCCTTCCACTGATTAAGATCATAACACCTCTTTGCCTTATTGTAGGAGTTCATGAATTGAAAAGGTCAAAATAAATTTGTCACCTGGAGGCCAATCACCTAGTAATGAGCCTCTTCAGCTTTATTGGGACTGGTCCTTCAGACAAAAGACATACACTCATTTCAATATTTGTACTTGAAATCTTTTCCAACTTGACATAAAGTGGTAAAATTTTAATCCTACTGACATATGCCATGACCCAAGAGAAATGTTATCATAACATGATGAAGGCATCAAAGAAGGAATTCAGTGAAAGGGGAGGCAGGATGTGACAATAAGGAAAAATAAACCAAATCTACCTAATTTCAAGTATGTCATATTGTAAGATTCCCTTTACAAAACTTATAGTCACAAAAAATGCACAAAAAATTGAAAAAGATAAAAAAAAGGTCAACATTCATTATTTTTGTCATCAACTATACATTATCATTTTTACCTAATATTTTGACTTAATTCAAATCACCATTTTGGGAGATGTAAAAATTGCTGTTTTGTGTATATCTCTGTATGTGCACATATTTGCTACAGTTTTCTGATTAATATTGTCTGTTCAAACCTCTTTCTAGCCAATTCAAATTTTTAAAAAAGACTGAAGTAAAAAGGAATCCATTTAGGAAGGTGTTTGCTGCCAAGTGATTTTCTTTTTCTTTCTTTTATTTTTTATTTATTTTTTTATTTTTTTTTGTACACAACCAGCTTTGGATATAACAGAGGCAGCATTTATGAAGCAATCTGAAAACAAAGTTTAGGTTGATCATTTTTTTAAATTGTCAAATAATAACCCATATGTCTAAGAAATTTTAAGGTATGTAAATAATTTTATTCATAATTCCAATTGTACAAGTGTTATTATTCTTATTTTACAGAAAAACAAACTAAGATATTGAGAATTTAAGTTTTTTGTCCAAGATTATTGAATTTGTCAGTTTGGACGAATTCTAAATTGTGGGAAAAAGTAATTTATAACAATTGTGGAAAGGTAGATTGGGGCTAAGATGTGAAAGGTCTTAAAAGCCAAAGGCTTTTATATTTCAACTTTGAGGCAATAAAGACTTATTGCAGGTCACAGTAAAGTGACTTGTTCAGACCTGTGCTTTAGAAGAATCACTTTGAATGCTATATAAGGCAGCTGTATTGCAAAAGAGAAAGTCAGGGGCTCAATTCTGTGACTACTGCCATAGTTCAAATGAGCTTTAGAGGGGGAACTAAACTGGGGTAATAATCATGTAAATGAAGAGTAGGGGACATGTAAGATATATTATGAAACTAAGAGCAAAAAATAACAACTGATCACTTATGAGTGGTGAGGGAAGTGAATTATTAATTCAAAACCAAAAGGAAATAATAGTTACTGTCTTCATAATATAATGTCACCATCTCTTTTCAATACAAAGTATTTTCATTTATTTTTACCTCCTTTCTAACCTATCCATTCCTGCAATGTCTAGACTTCACCAATGGCTTGTAAAACTTTAATCTCCCTTGTTACTATTAACATAATAATAAGAACTCACTATGTGAGAGAAAGATTATTTACTACTGGGAAATCATTGGAAATTGAGGAGGGCTACCTCAATTGATTTTACATGTTCCTTCAGAGACAGCCATCAAAACTACCAAACTGGTGGGAGTTGTGTTATACTAGTTTTCTGTAATCCTAAGTAATTCTCCTATGATCCTTTACTCTCAATCATCATAGTCCATCAGGTGGGCAGTAAACATATATTAAATGCTTACTATGTGTCAAGCTATCTGTTAGGTTCTTGGAATGCAAAGAAAGGGAAAAATATGTCTTTTCCCTAAGTTCACTATCCAATGAGATAACATATACACAACTATGTACAAATGAGCTACACGCAAGATACATTGAAGATAGTTTCAGGAAAAAGTCACTAAAATTAAGGAGGTCTTAGCAAAACTTCCTATAGAAGATGAACTCTTAACTGGAACTAGGAAGATGCCAGACAAATGAAGAGGGAGACTGTTTCAGGAATAGTCAACAGTCAGTGAAATCCCTAAATTCAGGAAATAAATTGACACTTTCAAAAAACATCAAAAGGGATAAGTCATTGGATGATAAAGTAGATCATAAGTTAGAAGAAGCTAAGAAGCTAAGGGCTGGCTTTAAAAATCAAACAAAGAACTCCGGATCTGGAGTTAATAAGAAGCCATGGAGTTTATTGAATAGGGAGGTAACATGATCAAATCTACTCTTTAGAAGACCCAAAATGTCCAGTGACTTAATAATTGTTACATAAAGTAGTAAGTCTGAGTCACAATTTGAACCCAGTGCCTCTGATTTCAAATTCAGCATTTTTGTTTTCACTGAACCAGTTGGACAGATGGGTAAAGGAGGGATTGAAACAGGCTGTTGCAACAGATGAGGTGACAGGGATCTGCACTAGTATGATGGCAGTATCAAGAGTATTGAAAGAAATGCATATTGGAAATGTTATGAAGACAGAAATTATGAAATTTGACAACTGATTGGATAAGGAGAGACTAGAGTAGGAGAAAGAGTAGTCACAGATGATACCTGGGTTGTGAGTCTAGATGACTTAAAGGACTTTTGACATTAAAAAGCAAATTACAAACTGGGGAGCACTTCAGTAAAGGGGAATATAATAGGTTCAATATAAGACAATGTTTTTAAAGACTTGAAATAGGTGGTAAGGAGAAAACTTTAACTAATTGAACAAAATATAATCCTTAAACTCTGAGAATTGCAAAATGTTATGAATGACAAATTATTATATATTTAAAGTTAGAAGAGGCTTTAGAGGTCAGCTGGTCACATAAAGTATGACAGTGTACTTTTAGTCCAACTCATATATGAAAATCATCCCCACTATAATAAGACAAGGTCATTTTACAGACAAACACATTAAATTCTAAATGGATTAAATAATGTGCCCAACGTCACAGATATAATAAGTAGAAAAGAAGAGATCTAATCCGAATCCTATGATTTCATATCTATCACTCTTCTGTGGCAGCAGCATAATTAAGGTTACATATAGAAACTTTTCAATGACACATAAGTAACCTAAAACATAAAGCTGTTTAAGTATCCTTATGTCTCATTTTTAAAGAATGAAGCAAAATCCTTAAAATAATCAATTTGTTGAAAATTCTGCTTTTGGGATACATTGCTATATATAGTTCGTGAATTAACAAATACTCATAAACAAGAATATGCTGGTAAATGCTTAACAACCATCTCTCCAGGAAAAAAAAAAAAAGATCACTTGACAATTTTTAAAGTTAATTTATATTATTAACATACTATGTCTCACTTTCTTAAACCTGGGCAATCAGCAAAATAATGAATAAAGTCCAGATTTGTAATGTTTTCTGAGGTATAAATTCTCACAATGAAAATTTAGCAGTCAGCTTTTTGAGTCCATTTGATTTGGTTCAGGCATAACACTTTTTATAAGGTTACTGGATATTAATATATTTTGGTAAGGAATTATCTTCTCTTACTAATCCACTCCCCTATGAATGAAAAAAAAATATTCAAATTTGCAATTATGTCAAAGATTTTTTATTTTTTTATTTATTAAAGCTTTTTATTTGAAAAACATATGTATGGGTAATTCTTCAACATTAATACTTACAAAGCTTTCTGTTGCAAATTATTCC
Organism: Myrmecobius fasciatus; assembly: GCA_023553655.1. NCBI lineage: Eukaryota > Metazoa > Chordata > Mammalia > Dasyuromorphia > Myrmecobiidae > Myrmecobius > Myrmecobius fasciatus. The sequence continues at coordinate 158,765 of JAJPUD010005197.1, forward strand.
CCCATACTCTCCACCCCTCCCCTAGATGGCAGGATATCTACTGCATGTTAATTATGTTAAAATACTTGACAAATTGAATATATGTATACATATTTCCACACATCATTGTTGTGCAAGAAAAATCATATCTACAAGAAAAAAAATCAGAGAAAGGAAACACAATGCAAGCAAATATCAATAGATATCATAAAAATGTTATGTTGTGGTCCACATTTCACATCCCTCTCTCTGGGTGTATATGGCTTTCTTCACTGAACAATTGGAACTGGTTTGAAACATTTAGTTGTTGAAGAGAGCCATGTCCATCAGAATTCATCATCATATAGTATTGCTGTTGCTGTATATAATGATCTCCTGGTTCTGCTCATCTCACTCAGCATCAGTTCATGCAAGTCTCTCCAGGCCTCTCTGAAATCATCCTACTGGTCATTTCTTTTTTTTTTTTTAATAAAGCTTTTTATTTGCAAAACATATGAGTGACCTTTCAACATTGACCTTTGCAAAAAAACTTTTTTTTTGGTCATTTCTTATAGAACAATAATATTCCATAACATTCATATACCATAATTTGTTCAGCCATTCTCCAATTGATGGGCATCCATTCAATTTCCAGTTTCTAGCCACTACAGAAAGGGCTGCCACAAACATTCTTGCACATGTGGGGCCCTTTCCTTCCTTTATGATTTCTTTGGGATATAAGCCCAATAAAAACACTGCTGGGTCAAAGGGTATGCACAGTTTGATAACTTTTGGAGCAAAGTTCCAAACTGCTCTCCAGAATGGCTAGATCTATTCACATTTCCACCAACAATGCATCAGTGTCCCAGCCTTCCCACATCCCCTCCAACATTTATCATTATCTTTTCCTGTCATCTTAGCCAATCTGACAAATGTGTAGTGGTACCTCAAAGTTGTCTTAATTTGCATTTCTCTGATCAATAGTGATTTGGTACAACTTTTCATATGACTAGAAATAGTTTTAATTTCATCATCTGAAAATTGTTCAAATCCTTTGACCATTTATCGATTGGAGAATGGCTTGAATTCTTATAAATATGAGACAATTCTCTATATATTTTAGAAATGAGGCCTTTATCAGAACCATTAAATGTAAAGATGATTTCCAATTTATTGCTTCCCTCCTAACCTTGACTGCATTGGTTTTGTTTGTACAAAAATTTTTAACTTAATATAGTCAAAATTATCTATCTGGTGTTCAATTAAGAGTTCTAGTTCTTCATGTCAAAGCTTTTTGTTGAGAAAAATAAAATATTGCTGTTACTGTGCTTAATGAGTTGGAAATAAATCACAGTCTCCCAGACTTAGAACTAAAAGGGATCCATTCCATACCTCTTCCTTTTAAAGTTAGGAAAAGTGATGGCCAAAATATGCAGTGACTTGATAATTGCCACACAAATAGTATGTCTTAGTCACAATTTGAACCTACTGCTTCTGATGACAAATTCAGCATTTTTTTTATTTTCCCTAAATCATACCATTTCCTTAGAAATGCATCACTGAATGGTCAAAGAATGTGCATAGACAGTTTTCAGACAAAAAATAAAGTCATATCTAGTCATATGAAAAAATTCTCTAAATCACTATAGATTAAAAAATGCAAATTAAATCTACTCCAAGGTACCACTACCTACCGCTCAGATTGGCTAAGATAACAGGAAAAGATAGTGATAATTGTTGGAGGTGATGCAGGAAAATTGAGACATTAATACATTGTTGGTGGAGTTGTCAATTGATCCAACTATTCTGGAGAGCAATTTGGAACTGTGCCCAAGCGGCTATCAAACTGCATGCTCTTTGATCCATCAATGTTTCTATTGGGCCTATATTCCAAAGAGATCATAAAGAAGGTAAAAGGACCCACATGTGCAAAAATGTTTGTAGCAGCCCTTTTTGTAATTGCAAGAAACTGGAAACCGAGTGGAAACTTATCAGTTAGGGAATGGCTGAATAAGTTGTGGTATAGAATTGTTATGGAATATTATTGTTCTATAAGAAATTATCAGTAGGATGATTTCAGAAAAGCCTGGAGAGACTTAGATGAACTAATGCTAAGTGAGGTGAGTAAAACCAAGACATTGTACACAGCAACAAGATTGTGTGATGATCAGCTGTGATGGTCTCAGCTTTTTTCAATACTAATTGCAAATTCTCGTGGATTTATGATGAAGAGAGCCATCTTTATACAGAAATAGGCCTATGGGGACTGCATGTGAATTACAACATTATATTTTCACCTTTTTGCTGTTGTTTTCTTGATTTTTTCCCTTTTTCTCTTTTTTTTCCTTTTTGATCTTATTTTTCTCATGCAAGAGTATAAATGTGAAAAAAAATTTTTAATTACACGTTTGATTTGCATTACTTGCTATCTAGGGGAGGGGAGTGGGGGGAAGAGAAAAAAATTGGAACACAAGGTTTAGAACAGTGAGTGTTGAAAAGTATCCTTTGCATGTATTTTGAAAATAAAAAGCTATTATTAATTTATTTTTTAAAGTATCATTATACAGAACATTTGAAAAGAAGGCAGGTGGGGGAAGCAACTAAGGTGGATTGAGCCAGAGCCTTCACAATGGTATTTAAATATCTATAGCAACCATTAACCCAAGTGCCCTGTTAAGAGCAAAAATGTTCACTTATATGGTAGGAAAACTTATACACAAAATACAATACATAAATCCTTCCACATCCTTTATTCCTAAATACCTGAAGGCTGTCTGATGTTCTATTTTTAAAAGATACAAAGAAAAATAATGTATTATTTGGCAAGCAAGAAGAATGATTCTAAAAGTTTAATCCAGTGAAGACTGCAACCAAATCCTTTAAAATAATTTCCAGGGATTTTTTTTCTTTCAGATTGAGGTTTGAATGTTCATTCTTTTTCCAGTTAGGTATCTCATTTTGTTCTGTCAGAATGCAAACAGTTGATAAGAATATGAATGAAAATAGTGAGTCAATAAGAGTTGGACCATTTTTCCCTCAATTTATTCAAACAATGCCCAAGTAAACAACAGAGTCTGGTCTGAAATCTCCCCAACAGCAGGCTCCTTCAGACAGTGAAATTTGAAAGAAAGATGTGCTGAATGATCCAGTGATAAGCCAGATTACTAAGAAAGCAAGTCAGATGTAGCAGAGTTCACTCCTCATGGGTATTCTGAAAAAGTTCTGGTGAAACATATTGCCCAGATATAGGTAACAGGTGTTTCTCGTGTAATGGAAATCTATTTCCTTATAAATTCAAGTTTTAAAAATATCTAACTCTAAGTAATATTGTAACTCAAATAAAACTTTAACATATAATTAATTGAAAGAATGTATTTATTTTAGGGATCAAATGGTTTTCTGCTTCAGGACTTTTTTTATATGGGGCTTCCACCAAATTAATTTTCTTTTCTCTTTTTTTTGGTAAAGTGAAGAGTTATGCTCAGTTAAAAATCAGTATGATTATTATGGAATGATGACTGAATGCTTTACATATAGCAAATACAACATTTTGTTGATCTACATCTGGACAAGGTAGTACATGTTTTTTCATGTTATAGAGAAAGAATATTATGCTCTAGAAGGTTAAGTGAGCGTGCCCACAGTCACACAGGTTTTAAGTGTCAAAAAGACTTTAATCTGGGTTTTCTAATATCACTTAGTACTCTTATCACTCTACTACAAAGTTAAAACATCTGTTTTTCTTTTGTTTTATGTTTAAACATGATCATATTATAGTCTTGATTTCATTCATCTTTGTCACTGTGAACATATTGAAGATACAAAATTTTCATAATATTATATGCTCAATGACAACTTAATTCTCTAATCATATTCACTTGATGTTTGACAATATTTTATTAATGTATCTAATATGTCCATAGAACAGACACTGGAGAACAGATAGAAAAATAAAAACATGTTGAGAGAGAGACACACACAAGAAAACAGACACAGAGATACAGAGAGAGGAAGGCAGAGAGAGACAGAATGAAAAAGACAGAAACATAGAAAGAGGTTACTAACTAGATTTAAAGGCAATCCACAATTCAAGGGAAAATTAAATAAAAAAAAAAAAAAAAATGCCAAAAAATTTATCTTAACAGTTGGCTTTGGTTTTATCATCTTAGTTAAATCCTCATCCTAAGGAAATCTTTTTTATTTATTCTGTTTAAATTCATTTATTTAATTTATCTATCAATTAGTAACTAGAATTTTTCTTTATTTCTAAAGGACATTTTTCCAGATTCCAATTTTAAATATTTTGGAAATATAGCGTGTAATAAAAAAATAGTAATCAATGTGTTCCCATTCTTCAAATGAAGATATGGCATAAACTATATAGATTCTAGTGAGAATAAAAGGACCTCTCTAGGCTGAAGGACACAATTAGTATAGTAAAAGATTCACCAAATGCTTTGACTTTCCACCTCTTTTCACTTTTATTTTCCAGAAAAAACTCCTGGATATTAAGACATAGTTCTATCCCTTTCTTTCCATCTCTAGGACAAAGTCTCTGGTAAATCCCATCCCTTTTTGCCCAAAGCAACAGACTACAATATCTCTCCCTCCTTCCCCTCTCTCCATCT
>JAJPUD010005198.1:0-11488 GCA_023553655.1 Myrmecobius fasciatus
TGCACTGTGGTTGACCACATTCTCCCCATCTTTCTTCCTGAATTGTGGGTAAGACTCTGGTCACTGTTCCTCCAGGGACCTGGAGGTCTTGTGGGATCCATAATTAGGCCCCACACCACTTGGTATCCAGGACACTGAATGCATCCACTAGAGTTTCAGAATGGAGATGGGAGGCCTTGTAACTTCAGCCTCAGAGCCTCAGGGATGTTCCTTTCTGATAGAAGCCAATCTGGCATCAGGAGGGATGATGTCCTGCATCTTTGTTAGAGATGAAGAAACCAGCTTCAGTTCACTAAGATTTACCTCCTAGGGGTATTAGAGTGGGTACTCACCAATGCCAAAATTACAGGTAATGGGGAGGGGTGGACTCAAGTAAGAGCATACTTTTTAGGCCAGTCCTTCCTCCTCCCCGTCTCATCATTCATAGGGACTTAAAATTTTGCTAAAATAAATGCAGAGATTGTGTTTCTTTCTCTGATTTTTCTTTCTTATAGATACGATTTTTTCTTGCACAACAATGATAAGTGTGAAAATATCCATACACATATTGGATTTGTCAAGTATTTTAACACAATTAACATGTAGTGGATATCCTGACATCTAGGGGAAGGGTGGGGAGTAGGGGGGAAAAATTTGTAACGGAAAGCTATGTAAGGGTCAATGTTGAAGAATTACCCATACATATGTTTTGCAAATAAAAAGTTTTAATAAAAAAATTTAAAAATAATTAAAAAAATAAATAAATGCAGAGTGTAGCAAGATTAGTGCCACCGGTAACCCCAAGGAGTGTGAGGAAGTGAAGGGGAGCTAGGATGTGGGGAAATATCAGGGGCTGATTATTCATGTAAATATCTTAAGCGTCCTCTCCTTGGATGACAGCTAATCCCTGATCCCTGGAAAGGAGTGATAAAGGCCCACAATAATTCCTAAATGAATAGGTAGCATTTGGGACCTCAAATCGTCCCAATGACCAGATAATAATCATAATAACAGCTGGCATTTACATGGCTCCAAGGATTTACAAAGTCCCTTCTGTGGAGTTCCATTTAATCCTCCCAAAAATCCAAGGGTAAAGGTGTGAACATTACCCCATTAACAAGGGAGGTAACTAAGGCAGAGAGTAAATAACTTGCCCAAAGTTACATAGGGAGTAAGTGGAAAATCAGGATTTGAATTTAGGTCTTCCCCATCATAGGCTGGGCTCTCTGTTTCCTGTACCTCTGAACTGTCCCGTGTAAGGTCCTAAGATTTAGGGTCAAAAGGAATACAAAGGAACCCCAGATTCAGATCCATTTTATAGATGAGAAAGTTGAGGCCAGAAAAAAGGAAGGAATTGCTCAAGTAGGATGTGGCCGAGCTGGACTTCATAGGATGGGCCGCACTTGGGAATGGGGCAAGCTGTTCAATTCAATGAACAATGATAAAACACCTGATGTGTACAAAGTGAAAAGCACTCTGGCTAGGTGGTCAAAGAGCTGGTTAAGGATCCCTGGGTTCAAGTTCTGACTCTGGCACTCATTGGTAGGTAGTGTGACACTGAGTAAGTCATTTAGAAATGACAGATGAGTTGCTGATCTGTACTAGTGGACAGAATTCCCACATTGGGAGTTCCTTTGCCAATGAAATCACAGATTCAGACCATGTAAAAAGAGTTTATTAAGGGCTAGAGAGGCACAGGTAGCAATTAAACTATCACTATCCTCAAAGCACTTGGGAGAAACATCTGTATGAAGAGAAGCAATGTGGAAAGAGCCGTAGCTCTTTTGGAGTCAGAAGGCCTGGGTTCAAATCCTGGGTCTGCCATCTATTCCCTGGGTGACCTTTGGACAGCTACCTTGCCTCAACTGTAGAAGGAGTGACTTCCAGGTTATATTACACCCCTTCACCAGCACAGTATTTGTGCAGAACCATTTCAGGAGGAGAAGGACACTCTCCCAGAAATGCCCGTTGTAGCCTGGCACAGGAGGCTGTGGCTTGTGCCCTCATCACTTCTGCCAGGTTACTCTGATCCTTGCAGAAGCTCAGTTACACAAACCACTCTGAGCCTTGCAGAGGTGAAGGCAGTGTCAGACATTTCATTCTAATCTCTGGCTCACTGAGTGACAGCAATGTCATCCTGATTTTAAATCTTTCTGTTGCCTCTAATTGCAAGGTGGCTTGAGACCGAAATGACTAGAATGGCTTGGCAAAGATGGATAGTCTAACTTCCTAGCATTAAGGTGACCCCCTATGAATGTATTTCCTTCCTCTGCCATCTCCATTTCCAATGGGAAATGAGCAGCATAAATGGGGTGATTTGAAAGGCCCCCTAAGGCTCTGCACATCCCAAAATACCCCACTTGCCATCTGCTAAGATCCCAGAAATGCTTATTATTATGCCTATTCCTAGGGCTTCAGGCTTAGTCTCCAGAAAGCCACAATACAATGCAAATATGCTCTCTGGGATGTGCAACACATTTCTAGCAGCCTCGATCTTCATCCTCATCCCTCTCCTTCCTGGGCTTCCATGATAAACCTGGTCCAATAACTCTAGGTAGGTACTCAATTGTTTAACCTACCTGCCCTGTGCCCTTCTGTGCCAAAGGGCAGCCCCGACAGGCCAGCCAACTCCAACTCTCTGTTCCAGATAGCTTTTATATTTAATAGTCTTTTTGCAGCTGTTCTTCTCCAGAGAATGTAAGCATCACAAAGGCAAGAACCCTTATTTGCTGTTTCTGGAGTCCTAAAGTTTAGAAAAGTTCTTGGCACATGTTATTCAGTCATTTCAGTTGTGTCCCATTCTTTACAACACCATTTTGGGAGGAGGGGAAGCAAAAATATTGAAGGAGTTTGCCATTTCCATCTCTGGCTCATTTTACAGATGAGGAAACTGAGGTAAATGGAGTTAAATGACTTGAGTGGGGTCACACTATTAGGAAGCATCCAGTGTCCTCCTGACATAGATTTGAGATTCTATGCTTTATGGCAACCCCTAGCTGCTTTTTCTTGATATACAATTAGGTGTTTAATTAATGATTATTGAATCGAATATATTTTCTTTCTTTTTTTTTATTAAAGCTTTTTATTTGTATAACATATGTATGGGTAGTTCCCCAACATTGATCTTTACAAAGCTTTCCATTACAAATTTTACCCCCAGTCCCCTCCCCTCCCCTAGATGGCAGGAAGTCCACTACATGCTAATAATGTTGAAATGCTTGAGAAGTTATGCAAGAAAAATCCTATCTACAAGAAAAAAAAAAAGAATCCGAGAAAGGCAACACAATGCAAACAAATGTCAATAGAGATCATGAAAATGTTATGTTGTGGTCCATATTTCATTTCCCTCTCTCTGGGTGTATATGGTTTTCTTCAGTGAACAATTGGAACTGGTTTGAGACAATTCTTTGTTGCAGAGAGCCATGTCCATCAGAATTGATCATCATGTAATACTGTTGTTGCTGTGTATGATGATCTCCTGGTTCTGCTCGTTTCACTCAGCATCAGTTCATGCAAGTCCCTCCAGGCCTCTCTGAAATCGTCCTGCTGGTCGTTTCTTACAGAGCAATAATATTCCATAACATTCATATGCCATAATTTATTCAGCCACTCTCCAATTGATGGGCATCCCTTCAATTTCCAGTTTCTAGCCACCACAAAAAGGGCCGCCACAAACATTCTTGCACATGTGGGGCCCTTTCCGTCCTCTAAGATCTCTTTGGAATATAGGCCCAGTAGAAACACTGCTGGGTCAAAGGGTATGTACAGTTTGACAACTTTTTGGGCATAGTTCCAAATTGCTCTCCAGAATGGTTGGATCCGTTCACAGTTCCACCAACAATGTATTAGTGTCCCAGTTTTCCCACATCCCCTTCAACATTCATCGTTATCTTTTCCTGTCATTTTAGCCAATGTGACAGGTGTGTAGTGGTATCTCAGAGTTGTCTTAATTTGCATTTCTCTGATCAATAGTGATTTGGAGCAACTTTTCATATGACTAGAGATGGTTTTAATTTCATCATCTGAAAACTGTCTGTTCATATCCCTTGACCACTTATCTATTGAAGAGTGGCTTGAATTCTTATATATATATGAGAAAATTCTCTATAAATTTTAGAAATGAGGCCTTTATCAGAACCATTAAATGTAAAGATGATTTCCCAATTTGATGCTTCCCTCCTAATCTTGTCTGCATTTGTTTTGTTTGTACAGAAACTTTTTAACTTAAGATAATCAAAATTATCCATGTGGTGTTCAATTAGGAGTTCCAGGTCTTCTTTGGACATAAATTTATTCCATCTCCACAGGTCTGAGAGATAAATTATATTATGTTCCTCTAACTTGCTTACAAAGTCCCTCTTTATATCTAGATCATGAACCCATTTAGATCTTATCTTGGTATGTGGTGTTAGGTATGGGTCAAGCCCTAATTTCTTCCACACTAGTTTCCAATTTTCCCAGCAGTTTTTGCCAAATGTGAGTATTTATCCCAAAAGCTGGGGTCTTTGGGTTTATCGAATACTAGATTGTTAAGGTTATTGCCTAGATTGTCCTGATATCCTATCCTGTGCCACTGATTGACTGCTCTATTTCTTAGCCAGTACCAAACGGTTTTGATGACCGCTGCTTTATAATATAGTTTTAGATCTGGTACAGCAAGGCCACCTTCATCTGCCTTTTTTTTCATTAATCCCCTTGAAATCCTTGACCTTTTGTTCTTCCAAATGAACTTTGCTACTATTTTTTCTAGATCTGTAAAATAATTTCTTGGGAGTTTGATTGGTATGGCACTAAATAAGTAGATTAGTTTGGGTAGTATTGTCATTTTTATTATGTTCGCTCTGCCTACCCATGAGCACTTAATATTTTTCCAATTGATTAGGTCTGATTTTATTTGTGTGGAAAGGGTTTTGTAATTTAGTTCGTATAGTTTCTGACTTTTCCTTGGCAGATAGATTCCCAAATATTTTATCCTATCATCTGCTATTTGGAATGGAATTTCTTTTTGTATCTCCTGCTGCTAAACTTTGTTGGTAATATATAAGAATGCTGATGATTTATGTGGATTAATTTTGAATCCTGCAACTTTGCTAAAGTTGTGAATTGTTTCTAGTAGTTTTTTAGTTGAGTCTCTAGGGTTCTCTAAGAATACCATCATGTCATCTGCAAAGAGTGATAATTTGGTTTCTTCATTACCTACTCTAATTCCTTTTATCTCTTTTTCTTCTCTTATTGCTAAAGCTAACATTTCTAATACAATATTAAATAGTAATGGTGACAGTGGGCAGCCTTGTTTCACTCCTGATCTTATGGGGAATGGTTTTAGTTTGTCTCCATTACATATGATGCTTGCTGATGGTTTTAAATAGATGCTACTGATCATTTTAAGGAAAAGCCCATTTATTCCTATACTCTCTAGTGTTTTTAATAGGAAAGGGTGTTGGATTTTGTCAAAGGCTTTTTCTGCATCTATTGAGATAATCATATGGTTTTTGTTAATTTGGTTATTTATATAATTAATTATGCTGATAGTTTTCCTAATATTGAACCAGCCCTGCATCCCTGGTATAAATCCTACTTGGTCATAGTGTACTATCCTGGGGATGACTTTCTGTAATCTCATTGCTAATATCTTATTTAAAATTTTTGCATCAATATTCATTAGGGAAATTGGTCTATAGTTTTCTTTCTCAGTTTTTACCCTACCTGGTTTAGCTAACAGCACCATATCGGCCTCATAGAAGGATTCTGGCAGTATACCTTCTGTCCCTAATTTCTCAAATAGTTTGTGTAGTATTGGAATCAATTGTTCTTTGAATGTTTGGTAGAATTCACATGTAAATCCATCTGGCCCTGGAGATTTTTTCTTAGGGAGCTGGTTAATGGCTTGTTCTATTTCTTTTTATGATATGGGGCTATTTAAATAATTTATATCCTCTTCTGTTAACCTGGGCAATCTATATTTTTGTAGATATTCCTCCATTTCATTTAGATTATCAAACTTACTGGCATAAAGTTGGGCAAAGTAACTCCTAATTATTGCTCTAATTTCCTCTTCATTGGAGGAAAGTTCTCCCTTATCATTCTTGAGACTAACAATTTGATTTTCCTCTCTCCTTTTTCTTATCAAATTAACTAAAGGCTTATCTATTTTGTTGGTTTTTTCATAGAACCAACTCTTAGTTTTATTTATTAACTCAATAGTTTTCTTGTTTTCGATTTTATTAATTTCTCCTTTTACTTTTAGAATTTCCAATTTGGTATTTAATTCAGGGTTTTTAATTTGTTCTTTTTCTGGTTTTTTTTAAATAATAAGCCCAATTCATTGATCTTTTCCTTCTCTATTTTATGCAAGTAAGCATCTAGAGATATAAAATTGCCCCTTATAACAGCTTTGGCCGTATCCCACAAATTTTGGTATGTTGTCTCCTTATTGTCATTCTCCTGGATGAAATTATTGATTGTGTCTATGATTTGCTCTTTCACCCATTCATTCTTCAGGATTAGATTATTTAATTTCCAATTACCTTTTGGTTTATTTTCTCCTGGACTTATATTGCATGTGATTTTTATTGCATCATGATCTGAAAAGGATGCATTTACTATTTCTGCCTTTCTGCATTTGATTTTAAGGTTTTTATGCCCTAACACATGGTCAATTTTTGTATATGTTCCATGGACTGCTGAGAAAAAAGTAAACTCTCTGCTGTCTCCATTCAACTTTCTCCATAGATCTATCATACCTAACTTTTCTATCAATTGGTTTATCTCCCTAGTTTCTTTCTTGTTTATTTTGTAGTTTGATTTATCTAATTCTGAGAGAGCAAAGTTGAGATCCCCCACTAGTATCATTTGGCTGTCTATTTCTTCTTGCATCTCTCTTAATTTCTCCCCTAGGAATTTGTGTGCTATTGCACTTGGTGCATATATATTTAGTATAGATATTGCTACATCATCTATGGTACACTTTAATAAAATATAGTTTCCTTCCTTATCTCTTTTGATTAGATCTATCTTGGCTTTTACTTGATCTGAGATAAGGATTACTACCCCCGCTTTTTTTTGTTCACCTGAAGCATAATATTTTCTGCTCCAGCCGTTTACCTTCATTCTATATGTGTCACTATGTTTTAAACGTGTTTCTTGTAGACAACATATTGTGGGATTCTGGTTTTTAATCCAGTCTGCTATCCGCTTCCGCTTTATGGGAGAGTTCATCCCATTCACATTCACAGTTAGAATAACTAATTCTTTATTTCCTGTCATCTTATTTACCCAAGTTATGTTTTCCCCTTTCTCCCTTCCCCCCTCCTCAGTACTTTGCTTTTGATGACCCCCTCCCCCAAACAATACTTTACCCTTTAGATCCCCTCCCCCTGTTTTTATTCCTTTCCCCTGATTCTTCTATTTTCCCTTCTATTAGTTTGTCCCTTACTTTTCCTCCTTTTCCTCCCACTTCCCTCTAGCAACAGACAAGTTTCTATGTGAAATCAAATGTCTGATATACACTTTTAGAGCCCAACCTGATGAGAGTAAGATTTACACAGCGCTCATCTCCCTCCCCTCTTTCTCTCAATTATATTAGGTTTTCTTTGCCTCTTCAAGTGATTTTACCTTGTTTTTACCTCCTTTTTTTTTAGATCTTATTTTACCACTTTTTCCCTCTTTTCCCCAGTATGACAACATTTTCCCCTCTAGTTCTCTTTTTCATATTATCAAAGTAATATCTAGTTAATTATACCCCCAAACTTTGAGTATCCCCCTAGTAGAAATAAAGTTCTCAAGAGACCTTTCCTTTTTACTTTTTTATGCATCTCTTGAGTTCTGTGTTTGGGTGTCGAATTTTTTGTTCAGATCCGGTCTTTTCATTAGAAATAGGTGAAATTCACCTATATCATTGAATGACCATCTTCTTCCCTGGAGGATAATGCTCATTCTAGCTGGATAGGTTATTCTTGGCTGTAATCCAAGTTCCTTTGCCCTTCGGAATATCTGGTTCCAGGCCCTTCGATCCTTCAGTGTGGAAGCTGACAAATCCTGTGTGATTCTAATTATTGAACCTCGGTATTTGAATTGTTTCTTTCTAGCTGCTAGCAGAATCTGTTCCTTGGTGCTATAGTCCTGAAATTTAGCCACGATATTCCTTGGGGTCTTAATTTTGGGGTCTCTTTCAGGAGGTGATCGGTGAATTCTTTCAATGGTGATTTTGCCCTTTGATTCTACAATCTCAGGGCAGTTTTCTTTCAGGATTTCCTGGAAGATAGTTTTTAGATTCTTTTTTTCATCATGGCTTTCAGGAAGTCCAATAATCCTTAGATTGTCTCTCCTAGATCTATTTTCCAAGTCAGTTGTTTTTCCTAGGAGATATTTCATATTTTCTTCTAATTTTTCATTTTTTTGTTTTTGTTTGACTGATTCTTCAAGTCTTAGTGAGTCATTCACTTGCATTTGTTCAATTCTTATTTTTAAAGTGTTGTTTTCTTCAGTTACCTTTTTAAGCTCCTTTTGTAACTGGCCAATTTGTTCATTGCACTCTTTTTCCACTTCACTAATTTTATTTTTTTAATAAATTGGTGTCTTTTTCATATCTCTTTTGCAGGGCATCATATCCTTCTTGCAAGATACTGTATCCTTCTTGCACTGATTTCAGTTTATTTTCCCATTTATCCTCCAGCTCTCTTTTGAGGTTCTTTATGCAGTCTTCCAGAAAGGCCTTTTGAAAAGGGGACCAGTGATGGTCCTGGCTGATGTTCTGTGGATTTTTGTCTAAAGGAACCTCTGGCTCTGGGGTCGTTTCTTTGCCTTGATAAAAGCTGTCTATGGTGAGAGCTCTCTTTTGCTTCTTCATCATATTTTTTTTTTAGACAGCGTGGATATCTCTTTAAGGTAGGGAAAAAAAAACGTTGGCTTGAAAATCTTTGCCCTGGGGCACTTAGGGGAGTTGACTTAAGGTGCTGGGCCGGTGGGGGCTAGGACTAAGTCAGAATTACTCCTTAAACAAGGCAAGTCTGCCAGAACACCTGCCCCCAATTAGGGCAGAGTGTCCCAAGTGCCTCAGATAAACTCCAGGTGTTTGGAATTTGGAATTTGGAGTTTGGAATTTCTTCCAAGATGAGCTGAGCTGAGTCCCACCCTCACTTCCGGCCTGCCCAGGGGTCGTCTATTTATCTCTCTGTCTGAATCCGACTAACCTGATATGAAGTTATCCAGAGAGCTGTGCCCAAATATTTCTGAGTTCGTTGACTTGAAGATCAGTTCAGAGGCTCATTTTATTGTTGATTTGAGAGAAGATCGGAGGAGAGGCAGAAAGTCACCTTTTCACTCTGCCATCTTGGCTCCACCCCCTCGAATATATTTTCATGTCAACAAGGCCCTGAGCTATAATGTAGGAAGCCCTGGTATAGGAGAGGTCCAATTCCACTCCCAAAAAAACCTTCTTTGTTTAGTCTCCAGAGAATTTAGGAAGCCAGCCACAGAGCCACCAGCACTAGCTGACTTTGGATTGCTGTTAGTGCTGTTTGTGATCACTCCCTAGAGGTGTAATTCCCAACAGCTTCGAAAACTCCAGACAAATCTGGGAACGCTCCTCTTCTGAAAGGCTTTCCATCCCCATTGACAATTCCCATGCTAATGTAGGGGGTCTGCCTACCCTGGGAGCCCACCAGCTGTTAATCTGAGCTCAACAATGCTGGGAAGGAAAAATTAAAAACAAAAAGCAGTTGGAAAAAAAGGAGAGAGAAAAGGTGCTGACTAGGGGAGAACAGAAGACATTTTTGTATGATTAGTTGTCGGTTAATGTTCTTGTCTATTTGTGATTGAATAGAAAGATCCATGAATGAAAATCCATTTGGGCAACAGGACACCGAAACTCAAAGAAAGTTTTCATCTGTGGCTTTCTAGGCCCTCCATCATCTGACCCTACTGGGCTATCCCTTGTTCCTCCCAAAGATGGACCTTCTGCTCCAGCCATGGTTCTGCCCATCTTTCTCTTTTGTTTGGTATTTCTCATTTTCTAGACTCTCAAAGTCCCACCCACCTTTCAAGCTTCATCTTCCATTCCATTGCCCTTTTACCTCCATCTCCCAACTCAACTCAAATTTCCCCTTTTGAAAGAGACCTTTCCTGGTCTTCCTCCCCATCAGTATCTTCTTCCTTAGAAATCACCTTTCCTCTACTCAGTATACATGTTGTAGATACTTTGTTATCAACACGTCTCCCCACTTACAATGTAGCCAGGGCTGCGGTCAGGAAGATTCACCTTCTTGAGTTCAAATCAGATACTTTTTAGCTGTGTAATCCTAGGCAAGTCACTTAACCCAGTTTCCTTATCTGTTAAATGAGCCTGATAAGGAAATGGCAAACCACTGCAGTATCTCTGTCAAGAAAACCCCAAATTGAGTCATGAAAAGTCAGATCTGACTGAAAAAAGTGACTGAACAACAATTATATGTTGGATGCACCCAGATATTTTTATGTTGTATCTTCTATTAAAACATGCGTTCTTTAAAACCAGGGCTATGCTGTTTATTTGCTTTTTTTTATCTCCTCAGGGCTTAGCACAGTTTCTGGGACGTGGTTAGTCCTTAATAAATGTTTCTAGCCTGGTAGAATGAACTGATTTTCCATATTTCTCCTCCCTGGAGTTCTACAACATTAAAAAGCTGTCATTTCCCTGATTATTATATGCTGTGATGTGTAACTTCCCCTTTCAATTCAGTTCAATAACCAGTACGCCTACTTGTGCTAAGCAGTATACTGAGCACTGTGACTTGACCAGGATCACATAACTAGTAAGTATCTGAGGCCAGATTTGAACTCATGAAGAGGAGGCTTCTTGACTCCTGATGCTCTGTGCATCTTGGAGACCTCTAGTAGCATGTTACCATGCTGTATAGGGGCAAGAGAAAAGCAGGTTCATCTTACTGTCTCAGGGATCCATGAAGCTGAATAATAATCAATAAGTCCCAGAGACTGGAGCCAGAGTAGCACTTAAGAATTAATGAGAGGAGCTTGTGCTACATCTCTGAGGAGAGAGGGAGCCACGCCAGGCTGTTGAGCAGGGGAATGGAAAGGTCAGGCTTGTTTTCACAAATCTCCATTTGGCTGCTCCATGGACTGGACAAGGCTGCTACAGAATTCAGAAAACAGTATAGAATGTGACTTATGATGGATCAACCTGCCAGGAGAAGAGAATCAGGGCACAGAGAAACAGTTTATTCTCCTTCAGCCCCATACTGATGGATTGGACAAGGAAAAAATCAAGGCAGGAAGACCAGTTAGCTAGCCCCTGCTCTGTCTGTAGCCCAAGTCAGAGGGAGCTCCAGGACTGCATCTTACATGTCCCCAGCTCCAGTGGTAGGGTTGTAGTCAGGACCTATTGACGGACAGCTTCCACTACTTTAGAGATGGAGATATCTGATTGTCCTTGCTGAGGTTAAACCTTTTCCCTTTGGACCTTTCTTGTTCAGACCAAGTACCCGGAGGCCAACAGGTCCAGCTTACAGCCTGC
>JAJPUD010005198.1:11498-63879 GCA_023553655.1 Myrmecobius fasciatus
TGTTTTTTATCTATCCATGTCAATTTACACAGAGAGCAATAGAATAGAAGCTTCTGAGGGCAGGGACTATTTTGAAATGTGTGTGTGTGTGTTTGTGTGTGTGTGTGTGTGTGTTTGTATTTCCAACACTTAGCACAGTGCTAAGCACATAGTAAATGCTTTATAAATGTTTATCAAATTAAATTAAATCAAACTGGATCTGAAAAAATCATGTGAGCAGGCTGAATAAAAGAAAACTAGCTTTGTCCTTTCTCTTTTATCTCCTGGTGATTGAGGGTAGAATATTTATATAACCAAAGGATTTTTTTTACAAGAAATAAATGTTATGCTGTAACTTCTGCCATAAAGCTAATAAGGAGAGTTAATTAGGACACTAAAATCTATTCCTGAGTAATTACCTGAAAGGAAAGCAAATGTCCAGAAAGCCAAGGAACAGAGCTCCAATAATAAAACAAGCATGGGGAGCAGATTTCCTGTAGGCATAAGAATAATTAAAATTTAGCAATGGGAGCGTGATGCCCCAATGTCTCCCCACACGCTTTCTCCCTCCAGTGCCATAAATCAGCACATTAGAGTGTGGAAGTGTCCTGGCAATGGGAAGATTGGGCTGAAAAGGCTTCATCCAAACAGTTCTAGGAAGTGAAAGGGGAGCTTCCTGACCACCCTGGTTGTTGGTACTTAGGAAGAGAGCCAGAGCCTCCAACCTCTGTGTGTGTGTGTGTGTGTGTGTGTGTGTGTGTGTGTATAAAAGCCATTCCCTTCTCCCTTCCCCCTCCAGTAGCTCTGCATTCACACAGACCTAAATGCATTGAGAACTTTTCTTTAACACTCTTTCTGGTTGCTGCCTCCACCAGGACTTCTCTAGGGGAATAGCAGAATAGGAATCTTTTCAGTTCTCTTTTAGGGAAATTCATCTTTCACTCCTGTAGTCATCAAACTAACAAAGAGCATTTAACTATATAATACTTATTTCAGACAGTCATGAACTGGATTGGGATTTCACCCTTTCAATGACCGGGTGGGGAATACTCCTAGTGAGATCATAGTGTCCAAACTAGAAAGGACTTTGAAGGTCATTGAGTCCAACCCTCTCATTTTACAGGGGAAAGAATTACAGCCAAGAAAATTAAGTGACTTGTCAAGGATCATATAGCTAAAAAACATCTGAGTCAGTATTTGAAACCAGGTTTTCCTGATTCCAAAGCCAATATTCTTTTGCTCCTTCTCATCTGCCTGATGAGTTCCATTGCTTATTTCTCCCTTCCCGAAAATGACACGATGTCAGTTCCTGCAAAATACTCTCTGCATCAAGGAGGGAAGTCTAGGGAAAGTTCCAGTAGCCCTAGCATCCTGATGGACAAGTCCCAGGGCAGGTCCATTTTATTGGCAGTTCCATTGGCAATCTCATAGACAGATTCCCCCATCCACTTTTTGGTTTTGTTTTTTTTTTTTGCTGAGGCAGTTGGGGTTAAATGACTTGCCCAGGGTCACACAGCTAGGGAATATTAAGTGTCTTTAAGCCAGATTTGAACTCAGGTCCTCCTGACTTCAGGGCTGGTGCTCTATCCACTGCACCATCTAGGTGCACACCCCCATCCACTTTTATAGCATTGCTAAGGATCTCTCTCCGCTGCTTCAACTATTATCTTCCAGAGTCACCTGGCTCTTTTTTTTTCCACTCCCACATTATTTGAAGTAGATTGTGTTGCTTGATTCAGCTCAATAGCTCTTTGCTGCTTATTCACAGCCAGCTCTCTACTCCTGCCTACCCATACAATGACATCCCTTCTCTTTGTTGGTCTTCCCAATTATCAAAACTCATTTTTTCTCTCTATTCTTCAGACCAGAGACTATGTGCTAGAAGAACTGTGGCTCTAGAATCCAGCTCTTCTGATTGGTGAGTGCTTCCCATGACCCACTAGGGCTGAGTCATTTGTACCTACTCTCTGGTCATCTCTTTACTTGCCTTGACTGTTGTTTGATCACACAATCTTATGTCATCCTTGCCCCCCCTTTTCACTTTCACCTCTGAAACCATAATCAAACCAATATTTTTATTATTGCTATAAAGAATAGTTTAAGTCCCTCATCTGTGGTTCCACTCATTAGTCCTGTAATTTTACAAATTAAACTAACTGTCACTCAGTCCTTAGTCAACTCCCCCCTCCATAGATGCTATCTTTCCCTATTAGAATGTAAGCTTTTTGAGAGCAGAAATTTATGTTGGTTTTTCTATTAGTGTTTTGGACACTTAGTATAGTATTTTGAAACATAGCAAGCATTTAATTCTCATGAGAATCCCATGAAGTCAATGCTATTATTATTTCTATATTGCAGTTGAAGAAACTGAGGCAGATAGAAGTTAAGTGACACAGCTTATGTCATTGAATCCAAGTTTTCCCTACTCCAAGCCCAGCACTCTATCCACTTTAACATTTCACTCTTTCAGAGAATCAGAGTGAGAAGTGGGCAGATTTAGTAAACTGGATTTGGAATTAGGAAGACCTGGGTTTAAAAGCAGACTCTAACCCTGTGACCAAAGGAAAATCACCAACATGCTTCCTCCTTGAGAGTGAGGGCTGTTTTATTTTTTTCTCTTTGCACCCCAGTGTTTAGCACATTGCCTGATCCATAGTAAGCACATAATAAATGCTTGTTGACTGACTGTCCACCCAGCAGTGGGTGCTTAATATATGCTTACTGATTGATTGATTTCCATTAGTCACCTTTTCCAATCCTGTAAAATGTAATAATAAGTCTTGCTCTCCTTACCTCACAAGGTTGTTGTGAAGTCCAAATGAGACATGTCAGGTATTCTGCAAAGCTTAAAAGCGTTTTATAAATGTCACCTGTTATTAAAATCCAAAACCAATTTTCTTGGCCTGTTTAATCTATTTTGTTACACAGGGTACATCCATGCTAGGAGTGAAAGAATAGTATGTGTGATTAAATAATCGCATAATGGAAAAAAAATCCTGTTTTATGGGAGGCAGGGAAGAAAGAGGAGGCAAAAGGGAAAAGAGCTGCCTATCTGCCCCAGGACAATAACAGCAACAATATCAATGAGAAAGTGAGGATGATCTCTTTGAAGGTAGTTTTATTGAAGGTAGCACTTACACTTTTTATTTGCCCTCAGCCTTGGAAAGAAAAGGCAAGTACATAGACAATTTACCATTTGACACTCTTTCACAAAAGTTCATATCCTAGGATTCAATCCCCTCATGGACAGATGAGGAGTCTGCTGTCCAGCAAGATGAAGTGATTTATTCCAAATCACATAGATGGTAAGCATCAGAGCCTGGATTGTACGTTGGTGTTATAGCAAGCATTCTGAACCTGGGATTCATGAATATATTTATTAAATTATTAAAATAATTGATAACTTTATTTCAATATAATCCATTTCTCTTATAATCTTATGCAGCTATTTAATTAATTTAAAAACCACAATTCTGGAAAGGAGTCCACAGGCTTTACTAGAACACCAAAGAAATCAGTTGATAACCTATATTCTAGGGCCAGTACTCTTTCTATTAAACAAAAATTTAAGATAGCAGTTCCATCAGATGATCCATATACTTAAATTCTAAGAACTCTTGGCATTATGTAATTTACCACTCAAACCAAAAGTTCAAAATGAAAATGACTCAGTGGACTGCATCCCATCTCAAAAGGAAGAAGGGTCCCAAGGCTTTAGACTCTTGGGCACAGCATGTTTGCAAAGTCCTATGTAAAGGGAACACTTTCAGATACTTCATTAATTGTGAAAATCTCAAGACTGGATAGCCCTTTGGGGACCATGAGAGAACCTGTAGTAATTACTTAAAAATCAGTGTATTAAAATGATGATGAGAACCTCGGTAGTAAATATGGAGATAGACTAGCAAAAGTGAAACACAGATATTAGACAGCAATAAAGGAAAAGTTGGAGGAGAAACTTTTGAGAGAGCTGACTCATTATTTTTCACAAAGACATGTTAAGTAAATGCACACAATATTCTACCTTTGGATGCTGTGATCTGAGAATATCAGTGATTTCAGTAAGGCTGCCTGGAGGATGAAGAGCTAACTTGGTGCAATAAGAAGAGTATTTTTAATCTGTGTACATGTTCTTTTCTAAATAGCATGTGGACTCTTGGAGGGCAAGAACCATATTGTGCCTAGCACTAATTGGCATCCAATCAGCATCCAAAATGATCTTGAATTAGTTTAGATTTGGAGTCAGAGAAATTAGGTTCAAATTTTGACACTGCTCAACTTTTCCCATGGGTGATTTGGGGTAAATTACTTCTCTCTCTAATATTTTATTTCTTCCTCTGGAAAATGGAAAATGATTAGAGATCCTCCCAGGTTTCTGCCAGCTTTAAATTCTGAGGTGGCAAATTTGAGCCAAACGTATGCATCCTTCTCTCTCTCTTTCCCGAATGATCTGTAGTCTTATCATTGAGACTACAGGAAGACTAGCTGAGGGCAGTTAGTCATGCCAATGAAATCTGTGTTAACTGGGGTGTGCCAGAAAAGGTGTGGTACCATATTTCTACCTCATACTGAAGAGCTCCTCCCAATGATTTTTTTTTAACATATGTAATCATTGTCTCAAGAGCCATCCTTCTATGTAGACTGAAAACATATTGCGGAGACTGGGAATTGGATACAAACCGTCCCCAGTGGACTGGACCTAAACTCCCTCCCTGCACTTGATGGGTTTTATTTCATGAAAAGAGCCACTTGTCTTCCAACTTTATGGTCTTCAGACAGAATGTCTTCACCTTATGGCAAAAAACCACAGCTTAGGGCAAACGTTCATTCATTTTTGCCTCCATATTCCTCACTTGTTTTTGTAAAGTATTCCTATCCTATAATGAGGAAACCTTATCTAAGAATGTAGAAGGGCCAATTTTCAAAAAAAGTCAGACAGGCATATAGAGGCAGAAAAAGAGAGGAAGGAAAGACAGAAAAGAGACACAGAGTGAGGGAAAGAAGCAGTCAGAGCCATGACTTAAATTAGGCATGAGGTGGTAATGAGATAATGCAAAGAGGGATGCCCAGTATCTGCCCACATGGAACTTATAGTCTAATAAGAGGTGTCTATAAGGATTCTAGAAAACATTAGACCTGTGAAATCATCAATTTATGTCATATGTTAGGCATCCAGCCTCCCATGAAGAGATAGTAGAAGTGGCAAGGGAGAAGAGAAGAGATGGAGAAGGCAAATGGCTATCTGGAACACCTGCAAGTGGGTCTGGGTTGTAAGGTTGTAAGGTTGTAAGGAGTTGGTAAATTGGTAGTCATAAAACCAAAATGTACAAAGTGCTCTCCTCATAATGACCCATACAAGGTGAATATTACTGATCTTATTTTATTGATGGGGAAATTGGGACACTCAAGGCTAAGATTTACTTACAGTACAATATGTAATTATCAGACTGAGGACTCAAAGCCAAATCATTATTCCAAGGCCAGGACTTTTTCTATTCTGTTGAAAGCATTTCTTAAATCCTAAAAAGTTATCTCAATGTCAGCTATGCAAATAATGATAATGATCTGGAGAGGATGCTATAGTACTTGCTGTCCATGTGCTCCAATCAATAAGAAGAGTTCTTCAACCCCAGCAAACATACCATTTGGGAGAGATAACACATAGCTTTCAAGCAACAAAGTTGTCATTTACAAAACCTATTACATTGGTCAATCAGGCAATAAACATTTATTAAGTGCCTACTATGTGTCAGGGGTTAGGGAGACAAAGAAAGGCAAAACCAGGATCTGTTTTCAAGAAGTGCACAGCTTAATGTGCATAGACTCTCTGGTCCCTTACAATATTTTCAGATATAGCTTAATAATAATAGTAACAACTTACAAAATGCTTCAAGGTTTTCTAAAAATTTTCATTATACTAATTTTGTAATAAGGGTATTTTAAGGATTATTCTCCCTACTTTATACATGCAAAACCTCAAGTTTTAAGAAGGCGTATGACTTGTTTGTGAATACTCAGCTAATAAGTGTCTGAGAATGGATGAAATACCAGGACCCCTGTATTTAAGGCTAGTGATCTGGCTCTGATCTAGTTTGTGTTGTCTTTCATACTACAAATTATATTTTTTAAATGGTCTGTGGTCAGGAATGGGGACTGGACCTGGGATTTTATGGAGGTAGGAACCTTCTAAGGGAGAAAGCTATCTCATATTCCTTTTTTGTAACATAGACTCTTAGAGAGTTATCTAAGCAGAGGTGTCAAACTCCTATGTGACAGGAACCAATTTAAATTTAACAGGAAACTGTCTGACAAAATAAATAAAAATACAGAACACCACAGATCATATTAATTTGTCATTTTCTAAGTCAGCCAACAGGGATGTATATATCTGAGTATGATATTACCTAAAGTTAGCTAGCCCAACCTGTACTCTGGAAGCCAGGTTGATTTCCCCAGATAGGACTTGAATTCAATATATTACTCACTACACCCAATTGTCTCCAAAAGTAATTTAACATATACCAGTCTTTATGATTGCAAGCACTCTGTAATTCTAACATGGTAATTCTAAAATGTCTATCATGTTATAATTTAGGCATCCAGCCTCCCATGAAGAGATAGTAGAAATAGCAAGGGAGAAGTGAAGAGATGGAGAGAAAGCAGAAGCACTAAGATCCCAGGATCTCAGAACTAGAAGGGACTTCATCGACTGAATTGTCTAGCCTATAGTTGAATAGAAATCTACTTGGTTCTGACAAGTAAGCATTCAACCCATGCTTAAAGACATTCAGTGGAAGTGGTGGAGAGGGGAAGAGATTCACTCCCTCACCTTCTCACTCCCCATTGCCTTTTGGGACAGCTCCAATTATGTAGGATGTTTTTTTCCTAACCTCAAGCCTATACTGGTCCTTCACAGCTTCCACTGATGGATCTTAATCTCAGCATCTGGAATCAGGCAGAATTAGTTATAATCCTTTTCCATAAAGTAACTCTTCAGATACTTGAAAATAAATAATATACTCTCACCCCTACTCCTTCTCCCTATCTTCTCTTTTCAGTTCCTTTATTTAATCATCTGAAGTTGCCCAGGGTCATACAACTGGTTTGTGGCATGAAAGCCAATTCTCCTGCTTCCCATTCAGGAAGTTCTCAGTAGAACAGAATATCCTTAAACCTCCAAAGGGCTATAGCACTTAGAAATAGACCTGCTATCCAGGGGGATGATTCAAAGATGCTCATTAGATCTCTAATGAGCCATTGATGGCAGGGTAGTGTTCACAGGCAAAGGGAAGAGCAATGAGCTTTGATCTGAAGGCAATGACAGGGCCTCATTGGGGCAGGATCAATAGATGATTATATGAGCCATTAAACTCCTGCAAGGTGTAGCCTGCTCCTAAAAGCCCCTGCTTGCCACCACAAGGCAGGGGGGTGGGGAGGGAAACTTCTTGTACTCCCTTGTAGCATCTTTGTGGGAATGTGAGCTCTGATCACAAAAGGCAGACAGGATTTGGAAAAGAGCACCTCCAGGACTAACCTGGTGCTCAACTACAAAACAAAGCTTTGCCACTGTTCTTATTATGTACTTCTTGGGAACCAGATCTGAGATTTCCTCAGGGTAGGGAGTTTCTAGGAATGAAACTTCCTATCCTCTGCAGTCCAGGGACAACTAGGTGGCGCCATGGGGCACAGAGCACTGGACCTGGAATCAGAAAGACCCATTTTCCTGCATTTAAATATGGTCTCAGACACTTATTAGCTGTGTGATTCTGGGCAAGTCCTTTAACTCTATTTGCCTCAGTTTCCTCATTTGTAAAATGAGCTAGAGAAGGAAATGACAAACCACTCCAGTATCTCTGCCAAAAAAAGCCCCAAATGGGGTTATGAAGAGTCAGACGAGACTAAAATGATTAAATAATAACAAATGCTTGTTGGTTGTTCACTGCTCACCCCCCCCCCCCCGAATTACACTTTGTTTTTTATTTTCCACATTTCTTGTATATGTTTGTGTGTATAAGCTCATTGAGGTTGAGGGCAGGGATTGTCTCATTATGTGTTTTGTATCCTCAGCACAGTGATTGACTGATTGGGATTCATTGTTGGACCAGATGCATGGTGACAAAGGCTGCTATATAGACATTTTTGTTTTTAAATGAATTTGTAACTTATTCATCAACAACATTTATAAACATTTGGAAAATAGTAATATGTGGATGTGTGAGACATATTCAGCCTACAGAAAGGTTGTTTGACTGTTCATTACAATGAATCATACTCTTGATTTTTTTTAAAAACTAAAGAAAGACCAAAATGGCAATGCTTTAATTTATTAATAGACTTTTTCCAATAACTCTATTCTTTCAGAAGTACTTTTCATTCATAGATTGGGAAATCCTGAAGCAGATAATCAAAAGACCAGGAATTAATGCCTGGAAGGGACTTTAACGGTCATTTATTTTAAATCTCTCATTTAATAATTGAGGAAATTGAAGCTTGAGAAGTATACAATATTATTATTCAGTTGTTAGATTCTCCATAACACCATTTGGGATCTCCTTAGCAGAGATACTGCAGTAGTTTGCCATTTCTTTTTCCAGCTCATTTGACAGATGAAGATATTGAGTGCTGACCAGGGGCACACAGGTATTAATTATCAGAGGTGAGAGTTGAATTCAGATCTTCTGATTCTAAGCCTGGCACTGTATACACTATGCCACCTAGCTGCCACATACAATATTAGGCAGATGACAGATGTCAAAAGCAGGATTTGAATTCAGGTTCTGTGACTCCAACTTCTATAATCTTCCCATTTTATCAAATTACATTTTTACCCCAGATCCCTTTGTGTCTAAAATCCCCTAGTAGGAGAGAGAGGATGAGGTAGTCAGGAGAAGGAATTTCTGGGCAGGATTTGCAATTCTGGGGCCAAACAAAAGGTGTCATCAACCAGTAGAAATGGACAAATTGTGGGATCTTGGAGCAAATCGGAACTTGAAAGAGATGAGGAGAGGGGAGAGAGGGAAGCCCACTGTTGAAGATCTGAAGGGCTTTCACAGATAGGATGGACTTGGCTGGTCTTTCTTGGCCCCAGAGGGCAGAACTAAAGATTCAGGTGAGTGAACCTTATTATCAGCTATGTTCCAGTGGATAGTATGGCCTCCCAAGATCAAACTAGCTATTTTTGGCTGCCACATAACCCTTATGATTCCCATTGAGCTTGTGGTCCTCTATGGCCTCCTGATCATTTTCAAATAAACTGCCATATAATAATGTACCTTTTCCCATCTGATACATGTGAAGTTAATTTTTTTTAACCTAAGGTTGGACTTAACATTTATCTGCATTAAATGTTAGATAGTTCAGTGGAGATAGCGCTGGATCAGGACTCAAAAATGGCATCAAACACTCACCAGTTTTAGGACTCTAAACAAGTCACTTAACTTATTTTTGTCTCAGTTTCTTTATCTGTAAAATGAGGATAAAATATCATGCCAAATGTTGAGGATAAAATAAGATACTATTTGAAAAGTACTTTAGAAACCTTAAAGCACTATATAAGTAATAGAAATTGTTATTAATTATGATATTAGATTTAGCCCAACCTGCCAGCCAGTCAAGATCTTTTTGGATCTTGGCTCTGTTATCAAGTGTGTTAGAAATCCTCTCTAGCCTTGTGAGCTAGGTCAGCCATCTATGCCTTTCCCCAAAGTATTTAAAAAACCTTTAATTAAACAATTTTTAAAGTATTGCAAATATATACTGAGAAACAGTTCCAGCGCTCAAACCTCTTTTATCATTAGCTTCCTCATCTGTAAACTGGAAAGCACCATGTGTTTCAATAGATTGTCACTAAGAAAATTCTCTATAAACTTGAATATGGCATATAGATGTTAGCTATTACCATTTTAAAAAAGACAAGCCAAATGTTATAGTCTGATTATATCTAAAAATAAGTTATTAAAATGATTTTATGAGTCAAAGCAGATCACATAATGTTTCCTCTTTTGACAAATGAGGGGGATGGCCTAGATGTTCTCAAAGCTTTCATCCAGATAAAAATTCTGTGGTTTATGGAACTTGTAAAAACATAGCTAATCATAGAATCTCAATTAACCAGAATGTACATATGTGTGTATATATACATATATACATATATCTATACACACATACATACATAAATGTATTTTTTGCCTTTATTTTAAGGAGAACACAGAGGTTTGAAGCAACAATAGGAATACTGTCAGAAGGCTGAAATTTTCTATGAACTAGCTCTATCACCATGAGATAAGTAAAGGTTTCTGAATCTCAGAGTTGAAAAGTCCTTCAAAAGCCATGTGATCACATTTGTACCTATAAGAAGAAATGTCAGCCTTTTGGGTACTTCTAGAGAGTTATCGTGTGTCTTCCCTAAGGCTTAGTTTGCATATAACCACATACACACATACCTTCACTTATTCAATTATTCATTCTCCATTTATTTTTAAGCATCCTCTTATGGAGAGAAGCATGATGGGGGCTGTGGAAAATAAGAAATTTAGCTAAGCCAGAGTCATTCATTATCCACATGGAGTTTCCCATCCAACCCAAGCCAGCAAATATTTATTAAGCACCTGCTACATGCGAGGTGCTGTGGGACAAAAATAAAATAATTTCTGTCCTCACAAAACTTATAATCTACTAAGAGGAGAGAAATATGACTATTAATAAATAAATATAGAACAGATATAAAGTCTACTAGAAGATAAGATAAATACATCTCCAAATACAAATATATAAGATAAATGAATCTCCAAAGGCTCTTAATTTAGGAATTTGATTAAAAAACATTTTCATAACATTATTTTAAAAATAATTGGTTTCCTTTGTAACTATATTTTATTTTATTCACTTACAATAGCTACTTCTAAGAAAAGCGTCTGTGGGCTTCACTTGATTCCCAAAGAATTCAGATATACAAAAAAAATTAAGAATCTCTGCTTCATGGCACACAATAAATGAATGAATAAGCCTTTATTAAATACCTACTATGTTCCAAGCTAAGTGCTAATGATGCAAAGGCTGTTCTTTTAAGTTTATATTCCGAGACAACATGGTTTGTACATGAGGAATTGTAACATAAAGTCAACAACAGTTTTTTTTGTTCTTGTGAAGGAAAGTACTTTGAGGATATTGCTTAAAGTCTCCTGGGTTTCTGATTCTCCATTGTACCTAAAATAGAAGGAAAGATTGTTTGCTGGAGCCCAATCCTTCAAGGGCTAAAGCACAGATCCTCTATTACTGTTCTTAACTCTGTGGCCATCCACAGGGAAAGGAGTGGTCTCAGCACTTATTTGGGATTAAGTTATTAAAAGTTTTTCAGGTAAAAACTGAATCTCCTCAGGCATTTGGAAACTGGAGCAGCCATTGAACCAATGTACCAGGGACAGCACCGGAGGGCATTTCAAGGCCAAGGTCTAAAGAGACAGCTTTACCCTAATCCTTTCTAGAGACTCACGAGATCATGGAATTTAGGGCTCAAAAAATCGAGAAGCCACAGAGATCAACCCATTCAATTCCACAGACACAGAGACTGAGATACAGAGGGGAGCCTTGGCATAGCATGGAACTTTTGATATCAAGATTTTTTAATGCTCTTAATTTTTTATTGAGGACTCCCATCCTCCTGCAAAGGACTTTTGTTTATGTAGACTATTTATTTGTCATATTAGAACAGCTTAGTATAATAACGAAACTAGCTTTGACATCATGGAACCCCAAAAGAGTCTCAGGGATCGTTAGGAGTCCCCCAACTACACTGAAAATCCGTGGCATAGTGGGTAGTGTGCCAGATTTAGGGAAGGAAGAAAATTGGCTTAAATCTGACAATAGTTTTGTGATCATAAGCAAGTCACTTTTTTTCAGAGACTCTGTCTCCCTATCTGCAAAATGGAGATAATAATATTGGTAGAATCTACTTTGCAGGACTGTTGTAAGAATCAAATGAGAGAAGATAGGTCAAGTGCTTGACAAATCTTCAGGTATAAAAATACCTCGAGTTAATTTAGGGGGGTTTATTTTAATTTATTTTATTTTAAATAATAGCTTTTTATTTTCAAAATATTTGCATAGTTTTCAACATTCAGCCTGTAAAATTTTGTGTTTCAATTTTTTCTCTGTCCCTTCTCCCTACCTCACTCCCCTAGACAGCAAGTAATTCAACATATGTTAAACATGTATAATTCTTCTATATGTATTTCCATATTTAGCATGCTGCACAAGAAAAATCAACTGAAAAAGAGAAAAAATGACAAAGAAAACAAAAAGTAAGCAATGAAAAAGGGAAAAATACTATGTTGTGAATCACATTCAGTCCCAACAGTCCTCTTTCTAGGTACAAAATGGCTCTCTACTTCATGAATCTATTGGAATTGGCTTGAATCACTTCATTGTTGAAAAAAGCCAGGTCCATCACAGTTGATCATCACATAATCTTCTTGTTGCCATGTACAGTGTTCTTTTGGCACTTATCATTTCACTTAGCATCAATTCATACAAGTCTCTCCAGGTCTCTCTGAAATCATCCTGCTGATCATTTCTTATAGAGAAATAATATTTCATAACATTCATAAACCATGATTTATACAGCCATTCCCCAACAGATAAGCATTCATTCAGTTTCCAGTCCCTTGCCACTACAAAAAGGGCTGCCACAAACACTTTTGCACATGTGGGTCCTTTTCCCTTTTTTTTGATCTCTTTGGGATAAAGGCCCAGTAGATGCTGGGTATGCACAGTTTGATAGCTCTTTGGGCATAGCTCCAAATTGTTCTCTAGAATGGTTGGATCAGTTTACAACTCTACCACCAATGTCTTCATTCACAGTTCTCTGATCAATAGACAGAGCATTTTTTTTTCATATGACTAGAAATGATTTTAATTTCTTCATCTGAAAATTGTCTGTTCATATTTTTTGACTATCACCTGGAGAATGGCTTGTATTCTTATAAATTTGAGTCAATTCTCTATATATTTTAGAAATGAGGCTTTTATCAGAACCCTTGGATGTAAAGATTTTCCCCCCAATTTTCTGCTTCCTTTCTGATGTTGTCTGCATTTGTTTTGTTTCTACAAAATCTTTTTAATTTAGTATAATAAAAATTATCTATTTTTATTTCATATTGTACACTAGTTTTTCTTTGGCCATAAATTCCTTTCTTCTCCACAGATCTGAGAGGTAGACTATCCTTTTTTCTTATAATTTGCTTATAGTATCACTCTTGATGTCTAAATCATGAACCCATTTTGACCTTATCTTGGTATAGAGTGTTAGGTATTTGTCAATGCCTAGTTTCTGCCATAGTCATTTCCAATTTTCCCAGAAATTTTTAATCAAATAATGAGTTCTTATCCTAGAAGCTAGGGTCTCTAGGTTTATCAAACAATAGATTACTATAGTCATTGACTATTGTGTCTTGTGAACTTGACTTCTTCCAATGATCAACCACTTGGTTACTTAGCCAGTATCAAATGGTTTTGATGACCACAGCTTTATGATATAGTTTTAGGTCACCTTCATTTGCATTTTTCATTAATTCCATTGAAATTCTTGTTCTTCCAGATGATATTTGTTATCATTTTTTTTCTAGCTCTGTAAAGTAGTTTCTTGGCTGTTTGGTGTGGCACTGAATAAGTAGACTGATTTAGGTAAAATTGTCATTTTTTATTGTCATATTTTTATTTTATTTTAAGTTGGCTTACCCATAAGCACTTGATAGTCTTCCAGTTGTTTAGATCTGACTTTATTTGTGTGGAAAGTATTTTGTAATTGTGTTCATATAGTTCCTGACTTTGTTCTTGGCAGGTAGATTCCCAAATATTTTATGTTACCCACAGTTATTTTAAATGGAATTTCTTTGTATTTCTTGCTGCTGACCTTTGTTGGAAACATATAGAAACACTGATGATTATGTGGATTTACTTTGCATCCTGTGACTTTGCTAAAAATGTTAATTGTTTGGGTAGTTTTTTTAGCTGACTCTCTAGTATTCTCTAAATATACCATCATATCATTTGCAAAGAATGACAATTTTGTTTCCTCATTTTCTGCTCTAATTCCTTTAATTTCTTCTCTTATTGCTAAAGCTAATGTTTCTAAATACAATATTGAATAATAATGGTGATAGTGGACAACCTTGTTTCATCCCTGATCTTATTGGGAATGGTTCTAGTTTGTCTCCATTACATATGATGCTGGCTGATGGTTTTAGATAGATGCTTCTGATCATTTTAAGGAAAACTCCATTTATTCCTAAGATCTCCAGTGTTTTTGATAGGAATGGGTGTTGGATTTTGTCAAATGCATTTTCTGCATCTATTTAGATAATCATATGATTTCTGTTGGTTTGGTTATTGATGTAGTCAATTATGCTAATAGTTTTCCTATTACTAAACCAACCCCGCATTCTTGGTATAAATCTCACTTGATCATAGTGATTATCCTGGTGATAACTTGTAATATTTTTGTCAATATTTTATTTAAGATTTTTCATCAATATGCATTAAGGCAATTGGTCTATAATTTTCTTTGTCTATTTTGACCCTACCTGGTTTAGGTATCAGCACCATATTTATGTGATAAAAGGAAATTGGTAGGATACCTTCTTTCCCTATTTTTTCCAAATAATTTGCATAGTATTGAAATTAATTGTTCTTTAAATGTTTCGTAGACTTCACTTGTAAATCCATCTGGCCTTGGAAATTTTTTTTCTTAGGGAGTTGATTAATAGCTTGTTCAAATTAACAACTCCAATTATTAAGCCAAACATTATGTGAGTTGTAAAAAACAGAAATCATTTCCTTTCCCACTAAAGTCTATAATGAAGATCAATCAGAAAGTTTATTAAGTGTTCCAAGTCCTTGTCCCCAAGGACCTTCCATTGTGTCAAAAGAAGGAGTTGTTTTTCCAATAAATCAAATACAGCAGGGAAACCCATGCACATAGATCACTGGTTGCCTATTGCCCTTGAGGATTCTGGGAGGCATACTTCATCATGGAAGTGTGGATGGATGGAAAAAACTCTGGCTTTTGAATTAGGTTTCAAATCCCACCTCTTTCCTCTCATCTTAAATAATTGTTATATGACTCTCACCAAATGCTTATTTCTTTCTAAGTCTCAGTTTCCTTAGGATAATCCCTGTGGTGCCAAACTCAAATGAAATCACATATGTAACAAATGTTTGTGAGCTCTCATTTGCTAGGCCTATGCCAATTGGTAAATGACCAAAGGATATGAGCAGGCAGTTTTCAGATAAGGAAATCAAAACTATTTATTGTCAGATTTAAAAAGCTCTAAATTTCTATTGATTAGAGAAATTAAAACAATTCTGAGGTACCAGCTCACATTTGTCAGATTGGCTAATATGACAGAAAAGAAAAATAGCAAATTTTGGAGAGGATGTAAGGAAATTGGGAATGCATTGTTGGTGGAGTTGTAAACTGATCCAAATATTCTGGAGAGCAATTTGGAACTATGTCCAAAGGGCTATCAAACTGTACATATCCTTCCACCCAGCAATACCCCTACTAGGTCTCTGTCCTAAAGAGATTTATTTTTTTCTTTTTCTTTTCTTTTTTTTTTTTTTTTGCTGAGGCAATTGAGGTTAAGTGACTTGCCCAGGGTCACACAGCTAGGGAATGTTAAGTGTCTGAGACAAGATTTGAACCCAGGTCCTGCTGACTTCAGGGCTGGTGCTCTATCCACTGTGCCACCTAGCTGCCCCTCCTAAAGAGATTTTTAAAAAAAGAAGGAAAATGACCTCTAAGTAAAAATATTTATAGCAGTTAGTTTTGTGATAGTGAAGAATTGAAAGTTGAGGGGATGCCCATGAACTGGGGAAGGAAATGATTGAACGAGTTGTGGTATATGAATATAATGGAATACTAGTGTGCTATAAAAATGATGAGCAGGATGCTCATATAGAAATCTCATATGAATTGAGTGGAGTGAGCAGAACCAAGAGAACTTTATATACAGCAACAGCAACATTGTGTAATGATCAACTGTAAATGACTTAGTTATCTTCAAAAATACAATGATCCAAGACAGTCCCAAAGGATTCATGATGAAAAATGCTCTCTATCTCCAGAGAAAGAATTGATGAAGTCCAAATGTAGATTGAAGAATACTTTAAAAAATTTTATTATTCTTGGTTTTTTTTTCTCTGCACCTTCTTTGACAACATAGTTAATATAGAAATGCTTTGTATCACTAATCTATATCAAATTGCTTGCCTTCTCAAGAATGGAGAATCAGAAGGAGAGAGAGAGAGAGAGAGAGAGAGAGAGAGAGAGAGAGAGAGAGAGAGTTTGGAACTCATAATTTAAAAAAAACTAATTTTGTTTACATGTAGTTGAGAAAAATAAAATAAAAAAATTAAATGTAAAACAAAACAAAACAACCTCCTGAGCTCAAGCAATCCACCCCAACTCCCCATAGCAGGGATTATAAGCATATGCCTCTATGACCAATATACTCATTATGTTTTACACTTCCACTGTAACAGTATGTAACAGTTCATTTGTAACGTCCCATTTTTTATGCATGTGCCACAATTTTTGGTCACTTCCCTCAATCTATAAGCATCTACTCTCTTTCCTTGCCCACCCCACTTCCATTTTGGCTGCAATAAAGAGTGCTATTCAAATTATTTTTATGTACATAATAGTTTTCTTTTTTTGCCATTGATTTCCTTGAAGTATATGCTTAGTGGTGGAATTTCTGGATCAAAGTATATGAACATTTTAATAACTTTATTTGCACAATTCTAATTTATTCCAGAAGTTTATTGCAATTTACAATTCTAACAATGCATTTAAATGCAAGCCTGAGGATTGGTTTTTATTCTAAAAATACTAGGAGGTCATGAAAAACTTTTGAGTAGGTGAATGACATGATCATATATGTTATTTTAGGAAAGCAATTTGGCAAGAATGTGTGTATATGCAGGAGTGTGTGTGTGTGTGTGTGTGTGGGTGTGGGTGTGTATGTGTGTGTGTAGGATGGAATGGAAAAGGGAAGAGTTACCAATATGGGAACTGCATGAGATTCTTTGATTGGCCAAAGATGGGACCTCTCCAGGGAATCATTTGTTCCATCATTATACCCCCTTTTCTGAATCCAAGAGAAAGAGAAATTCTGGGGCAGATGGTGCCAGAGAGTGATTTATGACAAGAGTCTGGACAATGGACAGGTTCCCATTTGCAGCAATTTAGAGCATAGTTAATACAAATTATTCTCAGACTGATTTTTACCTCACTAGACAAAAGAAATACAGTAAGGTAGAATTAAAGAGCACAAATAACAATAATAGTTATAACAACAGCAGCAGCAGATGACTTTATACAGGGTGTCCCAAAAGGTCTTAATGCACTAAGACTTTTTTTTTTTTGGAACAACCTGTACGTAATTTATGCTTTGCAAGGTACTTCACATAAGGCATTCAAGCAGCACAACTTGGTGAGCTTAGTGTTAGAGGGATTCTCATTCCCAAGTGTCTTGCCCATGGCCACAGAGCTCAGAGGTGATTTGATCAGATCTTCCTGCTTTCAGCTCTCACACTCCACCTCCCTGCCTCAAATGCTCCAAAAATTATTATTTTCAGGTTGAGTTTTTAACTATATAAGACAAAAAGTCTAACAAAGAGCTCAAAAACATTAAGTGGAAAACCGAATTAGAAGGAAGACATTGTATAGGGAAGGCTGGGAGGTAGAAGGGAGACACAATGGAGTCAGGATGCTTGGATTTGAATCCTATTTGCTCTTAAGAAAATTTCTTCCTCTATTTGGTCCTCAAGTGATCTCTAAGGTGCTTTCCAGATCTATTTTGGTGAAAATTACAGTTTAAAGAGTCTTTTAAGAGCTGGATGGACAATCTTTTGAAAAAATATTTTTTCAGTAATCAAGTATTCATTTTCTCCTCCTCTCAGACAAACAAAGCCCTGGTAATAAAATGTGTGTCGTGAAGCGAAACCTCCTTCATCGTTGGCTTGCAGACCTCATCAGAGACTCCTGGAGGAATTAGACAATGCCTTTGCAGAGTAGTTCATTAGCTCTCATCTGCTTACTCAAAGCAGTCAGCAGCAAAGTCCCTAGAGAGGGGGAAACAGTTAAATATAATCCCCTCCAGGCAGCACTGCTAATTAAGGACCCATCTGTTTGGCTCTCCTGCTGGGGGTGGGACTAGAATCAGATACACCATAGATTATAGGGAAAAGGAGCCCAGAGCAGGTAGGGACCAAGCCTTTTGCAGAGAGACCCTGTCCAATGTTATCTCCAAATGAGAATCAGGTATAGACAGGGGGATAGAAAGAAAGGCTATGGGGGCTCCAGGAAGGCTCAATTTCCTACCTCTATGCCAGTGGCACCTAGGAAAATAAAACAGAGAAGAAGCTGGCTCCAGTCAGGTCCAGGGAGGCACATGTCCTGGTGCTTTAGAGCAGCAGAATAAGGTAGGGAGGAAATGAGGTTCAGAATTATCAAATTGTTCAAAATCACACAGGATCAAAACTCAAAATCAACCTTCCTGGAACTTAAGCCAGTGCTTTTATGACTGTCTTACTGCCTCAGGCACTCTTAGGGACAGAAATGATTTCACACAGATCAACAGGATAGGAAAAAAATGGATTATGTCCCGCCAGGGCAGCAACATTTGTTCCTAGTGAAAGACAATCTGAATATCTGAGCAGTAGCAACAAAGCCACCACAAAAGGGGCAAAATCCACATTTCTATAGACGTCTCTTTGTTGTTCACTTTCTTTGTTGTTCACTTATATCTGACTCTTTTTTTGATAAAGACATCGGAGTGGTTTGCCATTTCCTTCTCTCGTATCTATGAACAGACACACATGAATTATATGTATGATATGGACTTTGAAACAAGCTGTCATTATCAGGAAGAAGCCCATACTGCTATTATCAGCCATAACCAAGTCCAATTTGTACTGCCCAATTTGTACAGTGATACAAGGATAGGGACTCTTTTATCAGCCTCCATTCTCTCAACCTCTGAGCCTAAAGAACCTTTGAGAGCTTGATTAGCACATCTTTAGACCTGTTTGGGACCTGGTCAGCCAGGTGGATTCTACCTGGCTCCTCTCTGATCTCTCCCTCTGAGTACCAGCCTCCTCCTTAGTTCCTCTCCTGTCTGAGTCTGCTTCCTTAAGACCTTAAAAACTGTGTACCCCAAATATAAACTGCTCATTCATTTTTGACTCTGAATTTGTAATTACTTGAGCCTATGAAGATATTTTCATGTAAATAAAACAGCACCCCTTTGTAATCTATGATAGATGTCTGACTTGATTTCTTCAGGTTGATTGAATTGTAACCAAATCTCTATTATATTATTTTTATAATATTCTTTACAATTACGCTCTCTCAACTCTACTGCTCTCCTGAAACTATTATATATTACCACTCCTGGTGCCTATTTTACCTCTTCATTTTGTATGTAACCTATTCTCTTAAATAAAGTACCTTTTGGCAAAGAGAAAACTCTTTTGAATTCATCACATGTGCCTTGCACCTTGTAGTTAGAAGTAGAAATTGCTACTCTGACCCCATTATGTGTGTGTGTGTGTGTGTGTGTGTGTGTGTGTGTGTGTTTATAAATACAACAAGAAAAGGAGCAGCCTTTTAGCTACTCTCTGTATCAGTCACAGAGAGCAGGGGAGTCCAGATTTCATTTATGCATTATAATTATTATTGCTTTAAATGTGGAGACACTAGGAAAGATAAAGAAAAAAGCAATTATAAAAAAAGAGAGAAAGAGGATTTTAAATAAATGTCACTAGAAAGATAGACATTAAGATGGCTTAGCCAGGAATAAAGAAAGTTAACGGGTGGAACAACTGAATTTAAGTGTGATTCTAATATGTGATACTAACAATTTTAATCTTTACAGGTCCTCTTTGAAAATAAAAGACCAGCAACAGCAGCAACAATCTCAACAGGAGAACATAGCAAGTCTGCACTATTTATGTCTGTAAGACCTTGATTAGGAATGATAAAGAATTTCTTGGTGGTACAAATGACTGAATGCTCAGACGCCCAAATGAAAATAAGGAGTTTCATTCTAGGGACATCAAGAAATGTCTCTAATGGTTAAGAGGAGGTTGGGATAGAAGGATGTGACCTGTTCCACTTGGCCCTACTGAGACTCAGGAACAAAATAGGTCTCTATTATTACTAGGATCAGATGTAAATGAGCAAATAGATAAACAGACCCTGCTCAGTTTGGCATTAAAGACTTTTCATGCACATTCTCCAGTCCAATGCTATTAAACTGAAATTTAAACATATCCACTAAGCCACAGATAAAGGTCTCTGCTGCCCATATTAACAGTTTTAAAATATAATGTTATCTGTGTTTTATATATTTTAAAATTTATTTTCTTGAATATTTACCAATTGTATTTTTATCTGGTTGGGTGTTTGACACCTCAGCCTTTGCCTGTTCCTTCCCTACACACACACACACACACACACACACACACACACACACACACACATGCACCCTATATTTTAGCCTCAAGGTTTTTGCCCTGGGAGCAAACTCTGCCTGAACATCCATCCTTCTCATTTCTGCCTTCTAGGATCATTTGCTTCTTTTAATGGTAAGCTCACAAGCTGACTGCTTTACAAAGCCTTTCTCTGGTTACAAGTTGCATACATGTTACATATATATGTATATATAGACAATTACATATAGATATGTAATTGCCAAATGTTACATATACATTTATGTATTTATTTGTGTATGTGTGTATGTGTCTGCACATTGCATAAATTTAATTAATTATATCTGTATAGTTATATAATATATGTACGTATATATTAAATATATTATATCAATATATTACATTAATATGTTACCAACATATTAATATATAATTCACTAATATATAATTCACTAATATATAATATATCATATGTGTATACCTAAGACATAAAGTACTATATATGTACATATTCAATATTATATATGATAGAAAACATATATAATATTGAGCTTACATATATAATTTATACCATATATGTATTTTATATATCATGATATACTAACATTAACTATATATATTATGCATGTTATTACATATGAATCTCAAAATATTTTATATATGCACATATTTGATATTATATATGCATGACACATGCACATGTGTTGCACTATCATATACATGTATGTGCATGTGTGTATATAATTATGTATTATAAATACATCTGAAGACACTTTCTACCTTCAACCTCCTGCCTTTGTCAACTGAGCCCATCTCATCCCCTCCTGCTCTGCCTGGTTCTATGCCCTACCCTCCTACACACTCAAACACTGCCCTTATGCAGTGATACTGAGTCAGCCCCTGACCAGGATGAAGTCCCCTCCCCAACCCAGGCTGTCTGCTCTCTCGTTTCCATCCACCTCAGCTCTAAACTCCAATGTCTCACTCTAGAACTGCCAGCCTCTTTGACTGAGCCCTCTAGAATTCCCACTATATGATTAACAAGCTTCTTTTCTTTTTTTAGATGTCCTCCTGATTTCCTTGATGACACATGTACCCAGTGTCTCCCCATTCAAATTAAATTCCTTGAAATTAAGGATTGCTCTGTACCTTGTACTTCTATCTCTGGCCCATAATATGTGATTAATAAAGGTGTCTAATAAATTTTTGTTGATTCACTGACATCCTCTACTTTATTTGTACTGCAATATTTCTTGTTTTCAGTGTACAGTAGTTTACTCACTGCCCAACATGTGCTTTCCCATTAGCTTTTTTTTGGGGGGGGGTTTAGCATCAAGCCCTGGAACACTGGAGACTTCTAAAGGAGATCCATAATCTCGAGAGTTTAGTCCAGCTGTTCAAATGGGAAAAGTCAAAAAGATGAAGAATGTGTATAACGTTCACTTTACTTTGGACAGCGCATATGGGAATTATACAATAATAGAGATAGGTGAGATAGATAGAGACAGAGACAGCGAGAGAGAGAGAGACAGAGAGAGATAGAGACAGAGACAGACAGAGACACAGAGACACAGAGAGACAAAGACAGAGAGATAGAGAGAAGGAGAGAGATGCTGTTGATAAGGCAGTCAAAGGGACAGTGAACTGGATCCAGAAGGTCCATGAGGAGAGAGCAGGCTGTATTGCTTCAGAAAATTGCCCAGTTCTTTTGATTGTCTCAAGTTTCCCTGGAAACAGTCATCTTTTCACTACTTTTTTTTGTGTGACATAATCTGGTTCTACGGTATAGAACACAGATATTCCAGAACGAGGACTCATTCACTTTCAGCACCCTCCATGAAAATGTCTTTTTCTTTGGCTTCTTAAAGTTTACAAACTGCTTTTCTCACAATAGTTTTGTAGACTAGGTAGTGCAAGTATCATGACCCCCATTTTGCAGATGAGGAAACTGAGGCTAATGGAGGCAAAGTTAATTGTTGGAGGCCAAACAGCTGATAGATGGCAGAGCCAAGTTTCAAACTCAGCTCTCCAGCCTCCATATTTCAAGGCTCTTTCTTCTCTGACCAGCACTTCTTGACCTACATGGACATGCTCTAAGTGATGCTAGGGAACTAGATCTAGGCCATGATGGGTCACATATGGGCTGTTTCTAATTTTAACTGCTCCAATGGAGTCAGAGCAGTCAGGCAAATGAGTACTACCCAGGGCCTGAATGAAATGAGGACAATGGGAATAAGTCAGGCAGAGGACAACCCAAAAAACTGCAACCAAAATAGAATCTAAGACTCCTAGCCAAAGAACTGGCCTTTTTTGGGCTCATTGTGAATCTACTATCAGGTGATAAAGCATGAGATCATGAGGCAGATTGGAAAGGGGGTAGGATGGGCTGAAACATTGGCTTCATCAGCCATTATTGTAGTTACATTTTTAAATTAAAATTTGTTTTTAATTAATAAGCATTTACTTCTCTTCCTTCTACCTCCCCTCACCAACTGGAAAAAAAGAAAAAAAATTAAGAAATTAAAACTCTTAAGATAAATACGGGCAGTCAAGTAAAATAATTCCCACATTGGACATGTCCAAACTATCATGTTTTACTCTGCATCCTGAGTCTCCTACCTCTCTGCATTTTTCATCAGTTCTCTGGAATCATGATGGTCCTTTGTGTTAATTAGAGTTCTTAAGTCTTCCAAGGTTGTTCCGTTTTACAATGATGCTATCTATACATAAAATGTCCTAAAATCTATGGGTCACAACCATGCCTTAAGCCCAAATTACTCTGGCTCTCATTGATTGGCCAACTATAGGTCCCAGGCCAAGCCCAACTTGGTCATTATTTGGACCCCAATTGGCTCAGAGTGTACATAAATAGTAATGGTTTCTATTTGGGTCAGAAATCCTAAGATTTTTCACCTCCCAAGGGGATTTATTTTTGACTAGGTAAGCAGCCATTCTCTGCATCATTTCTTACTTAACCATAATCACTGAATAGAGGTTGCCTCAGTCAAACTGAGATCTATTAAAGACTTAACTTAAAAAGGCCAAGGTCTCCCCCTGCATCCAGAGCCATCTCCAGTCATCCTGATCTATATCTTACTACTGGACCTAGAGGCTCAGAGGAGATAGTGAGACTGGTGACCAAATACAGCCCTCCTTCACTTAAATCCAAGTCACTTACATGTCATAGCATTACCTCCCCTATGTCATGGTCCTCTTCAAGAACAAAGGACAAATAATGATACTGGATTAATATAAATTGTCCTCAGGGATCTGCTCACTTAACCTAAAAAATATTTAAATGAACAGACCCAAAAGAGAAGAGAAGGAAGCTTTCCAAACATTTCAAATCATACTGCAAGTTTAAAAGGTCAGCCCTGTGCTAATGAGTCTTCTTGGCTGAATATCAGGAGAGCCCTGGGCATGAATCCTAGCTTCTGCTAGGATGGATGCTGTGGGCACACTGGTACAAGGAAATTGGAGGAGAGACATAGTAGCAGAAAGTGAAGTAACCAGGGAAGAGTCCACATAGGAAGAAGAACCTAAGCTGATCCTTGAAGAGATGGAAGGGATGATAGAGAATGGACCTATCATGGCAAGTGCAGGCAGACTGTATACAAAGGCACAAAGAGAGAATATAATCCAGTTGGAAGGTCACTAGGATATTCCACACAACCACAGAATTGCAAAATTCAGGAGTTTAAAGGAGCTCTGTGACTATCTAATCTAACTCATACAAGACAGAACTATAAGCTGAGATGTCATTAGATTGGAGGATCATGAAGAGAGAGAAAGTGAAGAGAAAAAGACTCCAGCCAAAGCTGTGAGAGAAGGTTGATGGTGTAAAAATCCAGAGGGAAGAGGAATTCAGAGTGGGAAAAGATCAGTGGATCCAATCTTTACAACATCATGTTGTAAAGAACATCATCATGTAAGAGAACATTATGTTGTAAAGAACATCATCATGTAAGAGAACATCATGTTGTAAAGAACATAATCATGTAAGAGAACATTATGTTGTAAAGAACATCATCATGTAAGAGAACATCATGTTGTAAAGAACATCATCATGTAAGAGAACATCATGTAAGAGAACATTATGTTGTAAAGAACATCATCATGTAAGAGAACATCATGTTCTCTCCTTGGAAAGAACACCCACCTTCAGCTGGGTGGTGGACTCAGAAGTCAAACTGCTTGCAATTCTTGGGAAAGTCATTTAATGTAAACATGAGTTCCCTCATTTCTCTGATTAAATGTTGATTGTTCCACCCACAGTGACTGTGTAGTTCTGGAAACAGCTCTTTGTAAATGGTAGGGTGCTATAGATCTTTCACCAAGTGGGAGTAATCTCTAAATGTCAACAAAACTTTTTTTTATCTTAAATGGAAACAAAATGAACCCTGAACATGGGGGGGGGAAGTGAGTTGTAATTATAATTATTATTCAGTCATTTTCAGTCATACCTGTCTCTTTGAGGACCTATTTGGGTTTTCTTGTCAGAGTTATTAGGATTCTTGCCATTTCTTTCAAAAGCTCATTTTTACAGATGAGTAAACTGAGAAAAGTGAGATTAAATGACTTTGCTCAGGGTCTCACAATGAGGAGACATCTGAGGCTGGATTTGAACTCAGGTCCTCCTGACTCCAGATCTGATGCTCTAACCATTGAACAATTGGATGAGGATTTAGTTTCCACAGTATCACAAAACTAGAGAAATACAGAGCAATGAAACTGAAACCTAAGAAATAAAACCTAAAGATTAGGCTGACATGGAACAAAGGAAATGAAATTTATAAAGGATAGCCATAAATTAGAATAATGAATATACTATTATTAGATGTGGAAGGGGTACCCAAATAAAGGTAAAAGCAAATAAAGGTTGGGATCCCTTAAATGTAGGGAATGGGAGGTGTAATCAGGGGTGAGGGAATAGGCTCAGGACAGGCTGTAATCTTTCTAGTTCCCAGACAGTGGGTAAGCAGGGGAGGGATTTATGTTTTAGGACAGGATAAAAAAAATCATGCTTTGGCAATTTTAAGGTGTGTCTGCTTCCAGACAACTAATCTTGCAAGACTGTGAATAGAAATCTTTTCCTGACTTCATCAGTGAGTCTACAGAGTTCTTGGTAAGACACTTGTTTCTTAAGTGACTGAATCTGGAATCAGAAAACTTGGGCTCAGATCCTCCTTTGTCACTCATTACTTGTGTGATCTTGGGTGAGTCATGTAACCCCGTTGTGGCTCAGTTTCCTCATCTGTAAA
Organism: Myrmecobius fasciatus; assembly: GCA_023553655.1. Classification (NCBI taxonomy): domain Eukaryota; kingdom Metazoa; phylum Chordata; class Mammalia; order Dasyuromorphia; family Myrmecobiidae; genus Myrmecobius; species Myrmecobius fasciatus. The sequence goes on from JAJPUD010005198.1 coordinate 37,232, forward strand.
ATGAGAGAGCTGGACTCAATTGCCCTTAAAGTCACTTCCAGCTCAAAATCTATAATCATATGAACCATTGAATTTATTGGATCTGTTTTCTCCTTCATAAAAGGAGACCCTTAGACTAATGGAATTCTGGGGTGTCTTCCAATTCTCATCCCTAAAGCCTATGATCTTCAAGAACTACAGAAAACTTTGGCTCACTGGACCCTTTTCCCATTGCCACCCAACTCTCCTGGAATCTTCCTGTCAAAATCTATTCTCAGACTCTTCCCCCTCCCCCCCCAAAGTATCAAAGAGGAATAAGAGATTAAAGTCTTCTGTAGTTAGAAATTGTTGTTTGGGGCAAGAGAATTGAAATGCACATTCACTGAGCAGAAGACTGCCTAACCTGAGGAAGAGGCCAGGGTAGTCAAAAAGCTCCCCTCTATAAATGTATTGCTACCCCTTTTAAATTTGTTGCCCTAGGGCAAAATCCCATTAGCCCCACCCTAGTTCATGCCCGGTTCAAAAGTCTTTAAAAGTAAAGCCTAAAGCTAAAGGGAAGAATGGACAGTGGGATTTGGGAAGAAGAGGAATAGGAAGCAGGTCGGTGTTTGGAGGAGGACAATGTCAAATCCTATTGTCAAGGAAGATAAAGACAGAGAAAAGTTTACTGGATTTGGCCCTGGTGACCTTGTAATGAATAAGTTCAGTGGAGGTGTCCCATTCATAGCCCAGCTACAAAGGATTGAGGAATTGGGAAGTGTTGGAAAAGTGGAGGCTGCCAGTGTAGACTACACTTTGTATTTTTAGCTGAAAAAAAGTAAAAGAGAGATTTAAGATTGGGATAGTCAAGGAAGGGAATATGTGATTTGTTTTTAGGATTGGGTCTGGATGGTGAGAAAAGGAACCTGAAGAGACAGAGAGATGAAAAATGAGAGGAGGGAAAGGATATTCAGATAACTGCATGCAGGAACAACTATCAATTTTTACGGTGAAAATCTCTGGTTTGTAACACCCCCTCAGACTTCTAGAGGTAGCTCATCTGCCCAAAGGCAGCTCAGTAATGTAAAAAGACTTGGGGACCTTTGGATTTATTTTCAAATTTTAAATATAAATAAAAATATGAAAAAAATGAGCAAAAATTGTCATATGAGCAACATAAGAGTATTCAAAATATAAAGCAGTAAATTTCCATTTCAAGAAAACCTATATAATATAAATACTACACATTGTGTTCAGAGCTATCCATAATTTTCTTACTCCATTGGATCCTCATTTCCTACACTATAGCATTAGTCCAACCTTATACTGTCTGGTTATTTTAAATAGTTTAAAACAATACAGATTAATATGGCTGACATATAGTATAATTTTCCCATTTTTCTCTTTTGATTAAACCTATTTTAGCTTTAACTTTGTCTGAGATCATGATTATTATCTCTGTTTTTTTAAACATAATAAATTCTATTCCTGAACTTTTGTTTTATGTTTGTTTCTCTTATTTCCTATCCCTGCTGACTCCTCTGTTTTACTTCTGCTCACTACTTTGCCTTCCTATTACTTAAGCCCCACTCCAAGAATGCTTTCCTTTTCCTCTCCCCCAACCCTTTCCCCTAGCCCTCTTGTTTCTATCTGAATTTAGAAGACTTTTATAGCCTTTCAAATATATGTTGTTTCTTTTCTATCCCAGTCCCATTAATCTTCATGTCCTTCTATATCCCCTTATTCTATTCCCTCACCCTCTTATTTCTTCATAAATTTAGAAGACTTTTATTCTCTTCTAAATGTATGTTTTTCTCTCTTTAACCCAGATCTGATGGGAATAGAGTTCCTTGTAAAAATCCCTTCCTTATCCTTTCCCCCCTCCCTATCACTTTATGCTCTTATTTCTTTCTGAATTTAGAAGAATACCTTTCCTATGTATGTACATATGTATTGTTCTCTCTTTAACTCATTCCTGTTGAGAGTAGGGCCAGAACTCTACCAGTCCTCCTCCCTCATCTAATTCCTCTGTGGGTTCTTCTCACAACCTCATTTGTAGAACATAATTACTCTTTTCCCCTTTTCCTACATGGCTTTGCTTTTTAGAATCATCTCATTCTCAGTTCTACCCCAATATTTCTTTTGAACTACCCAATTACTAATGGCAATTTTAGATATACAGTTGACATTTCCACTTATACAAAATAAATATTTTGTCCTTATTGAGTTCCTTGTAATTAGTCTTTGATGTATATTTCTCTTGGAGACATTTGGCTTGGTCAAGCCCTGTTCCTTTGCAGGCAGAAAAAAAAATGTGAATACTTTAACATAGTTTGATTCTACATTGTTCAAATACTTGTTCATTGATTGTCCTGCGATCTCGAAGAGAACCAATGATATAAATGGGGCGATCTCTTGACTCACACATGAATTGGATTTAAATGGGACAGAGTTGCACAGTCATCAGACTAACTGTCTCTTCCAGAGACACTGAAGTATAGATAATGGCAAGAAAAAAGCCAGGGTGACTCGTGATTGCCTAAGTTGCATTGGATGACCTTGGAGTCTTCAATAACTGGCCCAGCTCTAAGTACTTCACAATGCCCGCTTCAGCCGCTTTCATGGCCAGTGGAACAAATTATTCTCATCTGTCCATTCCTCAGTGGGAGTAGTGGAAGGAGAGTCTTCACAGACTTGATTAAAATCAAAGCAACAAGTATTGATTGGGTATCTGGGATGTACAAAGCACTAATAACACTAGCACAACGTGTGGCACTTAGGTGGCGTGTATTAAATGATTTTTCTTTTATTAATTCATTCTGCTGCTTTTTAGCAGTTTTTATGGTTCTCCCATTGACTCTCCTGTTCTCTCTTTTTTCCTTAAAAATAAGTCTCTAAAGAAAAATAGAAGACTTTACAGATTAATTGCACACAGAATATTCAAGCTGGAAGGGATTTTAGATCATCTAGACCACCCCCTTATTAGTTTTTTTTAATAGAAATCATGTTTAATCATTTAAAGGAACAAATTGTTATCAAGTACTTTAGAAGAAATATATATCAATATTTGGCTTGTGTATAATTAGTGCAATAATGACCTTATTCTCATAAAACCTTCCAAAAAACTTCTCCATGTTATTCTGTAAACTCATTTCAAATTTCTTTATACTCTTCAAACTAATCAGATAATTTTGTCAACAATATTCTGTGATGTAGATGCTTTGATCATTCTGCCTAGCTTGGACTTTCCCTCCTCAACCCTTCTCAAATCACTACACATCAGAGAGGATTTACAATTACCTGAAGTGACTATTTCATACTTCTGGGATCAACATAGCAGGATATAGGAGTCAGTGGGTTTGAGATATTTGAGGGTTGACAAAGGGGCTAGTTAAATATATGAGTTCATGATAATTATGCTGGGCCTAAATTCACTGTCATTTTTGAAAAGCAAGGGTAGGCTAATGGTCTGAGAAGTCAAAAATCAAATTAAGGGACTAAAAGGTCTGTGGCTTACAGTGTTAGCATCAGCAAATCAAAATGGCAGAGAAAGGTACAAAAATAAAGTCACAGACTACATGATTCAAAGAGAAAATGTTATATAGAAATATTAACAGTAACAGCAGCAAGAATAGAAGTATTAATCCCTTGTTTGAGCAATGGTTTAAAAACAACTAAAACAACAGATCCAGAATAAATAAGTTCCAAATCTGCTTAATCCTAGAATTGTCTAATTTATAGCCCTCCATCTTTTCCATATGAATGTGAAAATTTTCTCTCATTTGTGCCTTACAATAACCCTGTAAGTTAAGCAGGGCAGGTATAATTTTATCTATCTGATGGATGAATAAATTAAATGGTAGAGATGAAATCCAGCAGGAAGACAGCTTAATCAATATAGGGTTTTTAAAAAATTATCTTTCCAATTATTAACCATTTTTTTCCATCTCCTTGTCTTCCCCATTGGAGGAGACAGAAATCAAAAGCTTTGTAACAAAAAAGTATCACCACAAGACAAATTCCCATATTGACAGAGTCAAAAAGTGTGCACTTCATTTTGCATATTCGTCTTTCAATTCTCTGTCAAGATCTGGACAGCCTGCTTTATCACCAGGCCTCTGGAATTATGATTGATCCGAGTTCTTAAGTTTTTCAAAATTGTTTTTATAATGTTGATGTCAAAGTAGAAATTGTTCTGGTTTCTGCTCATTTCACTTTGCCTTTGGCTCATTCAACTCTTCTCAGGTTTCTCTGAAACTTCATTTCTTTTTAAAACTGTTTTTAATTTATTATTTATTTAACATTCTTTTCTTTTAAAAATTTTTAATTCCAAACAATCTCTCTCTGTCCCATATTTCCCCTTACCCACTAAGAAGGCAAGTAATATGATATCAATTATACATGAGAAATCACTTGAAACATCTTTCCATGTTTCCAAAAAAAGCAAGAAAAATTAAGTGAGAAAAGTATACTTCAATTTGCACTCAGAATTCATTAGTTGTCTTTCTGAAGATAAACAGTATTTTTTATCATGAATCCTTAGTAAGCAAGTTTTTCATAGCTGATCATCATTTTAACATTGTTGTTACTATACATAATGATCTCTCAATTCTCCTCACTTCACTTTGCATCAGTTCATACAGGGTTTTTTTTTTTTTTTCTGAAACCATCTCCTTCATCATATCTTATATAGCTCAATAGTATTCCTTGAAAATCATATACCACATCTTGTTCAACCATTCCCCACTTGATGAACATCCTTTCAATTTCCAATCTTTGCCTTTGTCCATATATATATAAGTCCTTTTCCTTTTTTGATCATTTTGGGCTATAGATCTAGTAGAGTGAGATTGCTGGATCAAAGAGAATATGTAGTTTTATAACCCTTTGGGTCTAATTATCCAGAAAGCTTGGAACAGTTCACTAGTCCACCAACAGTGCCTAGTATACCTATTTCCCCCATCCCCTCTAGCATTTGTCATTTTTTATAGGCGTGAGGTGATATTTGAGTTGTTTTAATTTGACTTTCCCGAATCAATAATGATTTAAACTATTTGTTCTCATGTGACTATAGATAGCTTTGATTTCCTCCCCTGAAAAGCTGCCTCTTCATATCTTTTGATAATTTATCAACTGGGGATACCTCTTATTTTTATATATTTGACTCAGTTTTGTATTAAGCATTATTTGAGAATATATATGTATGTATATATGTATCTATATTTATGTCTATATCTCTATATGAAACCTTTATCAGAGAAACTTGCTGTAAATTTTTTTTATATATTATTTCATTGTGGTTTATTATTCAGTCATGTCCAACTCTTTATAGTTCCATTTGGCATTTTCTTGGCAAAGATAGTAGAGTTATTTTTCATTTCCTTTTCCAGCTCATTTTACAGATGAGGAAACCGAAGCAAATAGGGTTAAGTAACTTGGCCAAGGTCTCATGGCTAGTAAATGTCTGAGGCTGGATTTGAACTCAGTTCTTCCTGACACTTTGCCTGGCATTCTGTTCACTGCGCCATGTAGCTGCTCCTCATAGTTGCTATCCCTATTTTTTTTTCAGTCCATTAAAGCATATTAGATTCTGCTCAAGCCCTTTATTTTAACTCTATGTGTATTATTTTAACTCCATCTCAAGTGTGTCTCTTGCAAACAACATATTGTTGGATTCTGGTTTCTTAATCCATCTTTCTATCTGTTTCCATTTTATAGGTGATTTATGGATGAGTTCATCCCATTCACTTTCAGTTACGATTACTGGATATTTCTCTCCATTCCATTTTCATTGTTTTCTTTCTTTTTATCCTGTCTTTCTTCAAAAGTCTGTTTTACTTCTAATCATTGCCTCTTTTAATCTGTCCTCCCTTTTGTTACATCCTTCCCCCTTTTTCTTTTATCATATTCTTCTCCTATTTCCCAACCACATAATTTATATTTCTACACCCAACTGAGTATGTGTGTATATAAATCCTTTGCTCTTTGAACAAATTCTGATAAGAGTGAGGTTCATGCATTGCAAGTAATACCCCTTCCCTTGCCATTTTCCCCTTTATTGTAAAACTTCTTCCTTGTGAGCCTCTTTTATGTGAGAAAATTTTCCATATTCTATTTCTTCAGTCTTCATTCCCCCAGTATTTCCATCTTTCTCACACCTTTGAGTTCTGTTTTGTATTGTTTAGGGAGATCATTACAACATAATCAATTTACATCCATTTCCTCTATCTATGTAAGCTCATTTTGCTGCCCCAATAATAATAATAATAATGTTATTAGGAATGACAGCTACCATCATCCCACATAGAAATGTAAATGGTTTCACTTTATTGGGATTCATGCTTATTTGCTCATGTTTACTTTTGTATGCTACATTTGAATCTCATGTTTGAATGTCAAACCATTTCAAATTTCAAATGGTGTCAAATTTTCTAAGCAGCTCTAGTTCATTCATTAGGAATGTTTGAAAGTCTTCTATTTCATTAAATATCTATTTTTCCCTGAAGTATTATACTCGGTTTCCATCACCCCCTCTCCCTTTGGTAAGTTATTCTTGGTTGTAATCCTAAAAGCCTTTGCCTTTTAGAATATCATATTACAAGCCCTTTGATCCTTTAACATGGAAGCTGCTAAGTATTATAGTATTCTGCCTTTAGTTCCACAATATTTGAATTATTTCTTTCTGGCAGCTAGAAGTATTTTCTCTTTCACCTGGGAGCTCTAGAATTTGGCTATAATATTATTTTTGGGTTTTTTTTGTTTTTTTATTTTATTTTTTTTTGCTATAATATTCTTGAGAGTTTCTGTTTTGGGATCTCTTTCAGGATTGATAGTTTTTTTTTCAATTTATATTTTAGTTAGTGAATTTAAGATTGGGATAGTTTAATCTTTATAATATCTTGCCTAGATTCTTTTTTAAAAATTATAACTTTTAGATAATTCAAAAATTCTGAAGTTGCCTCTCCTTGATCTGTTTTCCTGCTCAGTTGTTCCTCTGCTGTGATATTTTACATTTTTTTCTATTTTCCCCATTCTTTTAATTTTATTTGATTGATTTTTGCTGTTTCAGGGAGTCTCTACTTGCCCAGATCTAATTTTTAAAGAATTATTATTTTTAATGAGATTTTGTATCTCTTTTTCCATTTGTCCAATTCTGTTTTCTTGTAAAGTTCTTTTCTTTAGTGAATTTTTGTACCTCCTTTTCAATTTGTCCTACTCTACTTTTTTAATTTACACCTTTTTATTTTCATATATACATGGATATACATATACAGTTCTCAACATTCACCTCTGCAAAACCTTGTGTTCCAAATATTTCTCTCCCTTCCTTCCCCTATCTCCTCCCTCAGACAGCAAGTAATCCAATATAGAGTAAACATGTGCAGTTCTTCTATACATATTTCTACATTTATCATACTGCACAAGAAAAATCAGATTAAAAAGGAGAAAAATGAGAAAGAAAACAATATGCAAACAAACAAAAACAAAAAAGCAAAAATTCCACATTCAGTCCTCAAAGTCTTCTCTCTGGGTGTAGATGGCTCTCTCCATCTCCATCTCCAAGCTCATTGGAACTATCCTGAATCAGCTCGCTGTTATAAAAAGCCATATCTATCAGAACTGGTCATTATATAATTTTGTTCTTGCTGTAAACAGCATTCTTTTGGTTCTACTCACTTTCCTTAGCATTAGTTCATGTAAGTCTCTCCAGACCTCTCTGAAATCATCCTGCTGATTGTTTCTTAGAGAACAATAATATTCCATATCATTCATATACCATAATTTATTCAGCCATTCTCCCACTGATGGACATCCATTCAGTTCCCAGTTCCTTGCCAATACAAAAATGGCTGCCACAAACCTTTTTGCACACTGCTGGGTCAAAGGGTATGCACAGTTTGATAACTTTTTCATCATAGCTCCAAATCGCTCTCCAAAATTGTTGGATTCTTTCACAGTTCCACCAACAATGTATCAGTGTCCCAGTTTTCCCACATCCCCTCCAACATTTGTCATTATCTTTTCCTGTCATTTTAGCCAATCTGACAGGTGTGTAGTGGTACATCAGGGTTTAGATCAATACTGTTTTTAAGGTGTTATTTTCTTCAGTGTTTTGAGACTTCTTTTTATCAAACTGTTAATTCTCTTTCCATAATTTTGTTGTTCTCATTTTCATTTTTTTCACCAATTTTCTTCATACGCTTTTATGACTTTCTTTAACTTTTCCAAGAATTCTTGTTGGATTTGACTCCAATTAGAATTTTTCTTTGAAATTGTATAGCTGTTTTCACATTATAGTTTCTGAGTATATTTTATGTTTGCCATGGAAACAGCTTTTTATTGTCAAATTATTTTGTGGTTATTGTTGGTTGCTCATTTTCCCAGCCTATTTTTGAATAGTTATTCGAATAGTTGAATAGTTTTGAAGTTAAATTTAGGCTGTTTACTTGGAGATGGGAGTTTTGGACTGTCTCAAGGTTCAACTTTTTTCAAGCTTCTGTTTTCAGTGTTTGTTCTAGGGATCTGCAAATTTTCCGTGTATCCAAGATAGTGTGTTTATGGATATGGTTTTTACTCAGGACGAGCCCTTGGTCTCCTGCAGTCACAATTATAGCCTAGTACTCTGACCAGGGCTCCTGATTCCATGTGACTGATCCCAAGTGCTCCTCTTCCCTCTGGACCTGTGACAAGAGTTCCCAATCATCGCCAGCTTCACTCAGTGCCAGCAAGGACCCCCTATACTCTCTTTTGGACCAGCTGTCTCCCCCTACTCCCTCACCATCCCTGGGCTGAGAGCTCCTGAGGTTGCTGCTGCCGTTGCCATTTCCATCATGAGTGGAGACTTCCAAATATCACAAACTTCTCAAGCTGGCCTCTTAAGTTTCCTTAGACTGGAAAAATGTCTTACTACGACCTGTTGTGGTCTTGGTCACTCCAAAATTTGGTTTGAGACATTATTTTAAAGTTATTGAGAGTTCAGCAGTCCACCCCCTCATTTTAAAAAGAAAAAAGGAACAAAAATCATAAGATACAAGCCTAATAGAGTGGGTCAAAGAGGACTTTGCTTCATAGCTCTTTTCCAAGGCTGCTGTCTTAGTATTTTAAGATTCTCTGTGGTCTCTGCCCCTATGAGAGGAAATTCAGTAACTCTTCAAGAGCCTGCCTTTTGCTCCCTCCCTCTTACCTTCCTCCACAGGAACTCTCCTTCCTGCCTCTTTCTAGAAGATAACCATAGGGATTGCCCCAACTGGTCTTCCTTCTTCTTGAGTTTCCAGGAAGGACTACAGGTTAGTCTTCCCTCCCCAATGTCTTTCATGTGTCTTTCTGAATTAGACTACCTTAAACCCAGTTGGTACAGTCGGTGTTCAACACGGTTCTCTCCTTTCCCCACGATAGAATTTGGCCCAGGCTCCATAATTCCTAGTTACGGCTCTGAGAACAGTGACTTGGCCAAAGGGACACAAACCTAGGAGCCCAAGCCAGACCTTCGACTTCAGCTTTCCCTTTAGCAAAGTCCGTCCTTCTATAGAAATTTTGGGGTTGTACTCCTAGAGTCTTCCTTTGAGTCCATCTTTGCAGACAGAATGCAAATGGCTTGCCCTGCCAGTTCCTAAAATCAGAGCTCTAGAGCTGGAAGGGCTGCTCCGGAGGTCAGAGCATCTTGTTTCATCTCCTCAGTTTTGCTCAGTGGGCCCCCACTGTGAATGGGGGTCAGAAGCAGGATTTGAAAGTGGGTCCTCCAGCTTCAGAGCTCTCTTTGTGGCTTCGACACAGCTGCGGAGCTGTCACCAGGTCCATCATGGAGGTCTTTAACAGTGCAGTAATAATTTCCACCCACTGGTTTGCCAGTTGAGTAGATGAGGTATGAGAGCCTTCTGGAGGTCTGGATCACAGACATCATAGAAATTGGGGACAAGTGATCCAAATTTCATTGCTGCAGGGCAGGAGAGTTCTAGACATCAATGCAACAGCTATTTGGGTGGATAAACCAATGAGGAATGACAAAAACATGGTTTCCTCTACAGAGAAAGCAGCCATTTTTTTTAAGGCTGGACCTTTGTGGTGCTTTTTTGGACAGTGGAGCAAGATATCCTTAAATGCTCCCTGATGGCTGTGGATCATTGGGTTATAGATTTAAAGATGGACAGGACTTTGAAGGTCATCTCTACTGACTCACTTCTTTTCCAGATGAGGAAACTGAGGTCCAGGGAGATTAAGTGCATCACAAAGTCAAAGTACAGAAGAGGAAGGGAAAAGGCATATATATATATATATACACATATATATGTAATAATATGTAATAATATATGTATATATACACATATACATCTATACATCTATACCTATATACACACATATACATACACACATACATACACATACACATATACATATATATATATATATATATATATATATATATATATATATATACATCACATGGGCCAGGCACTATGCTAAGTGCTTTACAAATATTGTATCATTCAATCCTCACAATGATCCTATAAGGGAGCTCAAATGACTGATCCAGGGTTACAAGGCTAGTATCAGAGGCTAGATTTGAACTTGGGTCTCCCTGACTCCAGGCTTCCCACCCCCTCCCACCGTAGCACTACTAAATGACACAAGCAGCATAAAAAATACATCTTTGCATTGCAGATCCATTACTCTTTCCACCATATTGTATAAGGGATCACTTAGCAAGTTTCCTGCCCTTTTAAGCGTGGCATAAGTCCCTGAGCAGCAAAAGAAATAATGGCCAAAAAAAGGTCAGATTCAGGAGTGTTGGATCTGGTGTGGTTAAGTCATTTCCCTGGGTCTGTGCCTCAGTTTCCTAGTCTATAAAAACAGTCGCCTGGAGTCCACAATCTCCAGGACTCTTTTAAGCTTAAAAGGATTTTTGCAAAAGTTCCTAATATGCATGAGTAAAGTATATTTATGCTTTCTGTGCCAAAGGCAGTTCTGTGAATGGTGTATTACAAGCATTTTGGTGAATATAAATGCAAAGATGTACATTTGCTGGTTGAATCCAAAAAAGGCCAATAATCCCACTTGGTTTTATTAATTTAGACATAGCTCCTGCTGGTACAGCTGGCATTGCTATTCTTAGGGTGAAGGGTGAGAGGGAGCCACTCATATTAACAGACAGACTCAATCAGATTGAGGCAACGTCTGCTCTACCCACAAGCCTTCTTTTCCAGCTCTCCTCCCCACCTTTCCCTGCAATCTCCCCCAAATGAATCATCTCTTGCAGACTGAGCTCCAGCAATGTTGGAAATCAGAACGATCCATGAGAGAATGAAATTAATCAAAACAAGATGGAGTACTTGCCGTCCATCACAGGCAGAGCAGTGATTAATGGGGCTCCCACTAACAGTTGGAACGATGGAGAAAATCAATGAGGGCCCAGGGAATGGGAGCTGAAACAGCAAGAAAGTCAAAGATCTTTATGGAATAACAAAATGCATTGTATTTCTGGGCACAGACATGAAAAGATCATTTCCCCCAAGTTTATGGGGAGAACAGTAAGAGATAAGTCATCAGGAGGACATTTGATTCAATGAAAAGAGCTCTGAGTTTGGAATTAAAAGGATCCAAATCAGGAGGACTTGAGTTCAAATCTGCTCTCAGACATTTGACACTTCCTAGCTGTGTGATCCTGGGCAGGTCACTTGACCTCGATTGCCTCAGCAAACAAACAAACAAACAAAAAACCAACAAAAAACAGTTGTAACTAAGGTGGGGCAATCAGAGTTTTGATTCAAGGTGAATGAAATTGAAGAGGGCACCAGCCTAATATGTTTACTTTTAGGTAGAGAATAAGTATCATAGTAGCCAATTTTTCCTGTTGCTCAAATAAATGTTTAAATTACTTCTGGTATTAATTTAATATAAAAATTACTGAGTTGATTTGCCCTGCCAACCAAGCCTAGCTGGCTTCCCATTACTTAGCACATAGCCAGGATGTGAATTCTGGTGATATGATAGAGTTTGCAAATAATGTCCCTCTAATCTTTGAGGCAGTCTGTGGATGACTTCGAGGCTCTCCTTTGCAATCTGCTATTCCCCTGCAATTCCCCTTTTACACTCATAAACTCACTTACTATTCTGATTGAAGGCAAAGAGTGGTAGTCAGGGGGACCAGGATGAGATAATATTTAATCATATATGGGACTAGGAAAGTATAGGGTCAATCAAGCAAAGGGCAGCTCTCCATATTTCAGACCTAAAGCTCAGGATCAACCAGGTTACTCCCCTATTCAATAAACTCCTGTAGCTCCCTACTACCTCCAAGTCCCTGTATAAATTTATTTGGCTTAACCCATTCTTTTCCTACCTTTCCAGTCTTCTTCTGCCTTATTCCTCTCCATGTATGTAGTTAGACTGGTCATAAGACCTTCCATCTTCCAACTCTGGTCTTTTCCATGGTCTATTTCCCACATCTGGAATGGTCTCCTTTGACAGGCTTAGGGTTTCTCTGGCTTCCTTCCTACCTTTCCCAATGGCCTTTTCCAGTCCCCCCATGTTCTGCCTCCTTCTCCCTTCTAGGGTCTTCCCGATAAAATTACCTCACATTCTCTCTGTAAATACCTTGTACATATATCATGGTTTATTTGTTGGTTATCTTAGACAAAAAGCTTCTTGAAGACAGGGGCCATGTTTTTGCCTTCCTTCCTATCCTTGACAGAGTGTCTGGCACATAATAAGTACTTTTAAAAAGTTTGTTGATTGACAGAACATAAGACCATAGATTTAGAACTGTGAGATCATCCGGGCCATTTGATGCATTTTGCAGATGAGGAAACCAAGGTCCAGCTCACAAAGTAATTAAGTAGCAGAGGCAGTATTAGAACCCAGGTTTTCAACTACAAATTCTATGTTTTTCTAATCCACAAGGAGGCAGAGTAGGGCCCAGATGGAGGATACAGATAAGAGTAAGAACCAACAACAATTAACAAAGGACTTTCTTTGTGATTGATGAGGTCCTGCATCCTATATGAGCCAAGCCCAGTTACTGAGGAGTTCTACCCTCAGCCAATCTGCCATTACAAAAATGTTCAAGATTGGTCTGGGTACAACAGGGCACTTAATGATGAGTACGCTGTGAAATTTGGGGGGAATTAGCAAGACCTGAGGGCCGATGGCTATAATTCTAAAACTATAACATCACCTCATGCCTTTTCTACAGCATGTGTTTGATGGGAGTAAAATCATTTTTGGACAATAATGGTTCCCTCCTCCATGCATCTCACTCTCACCTCCGTGTTGTCTTCCTCATTCAAATCATCTCCTTATCAGAGCATTACTGCCCCGGCTCATGGAGATCCAGTGGTCCATCAGGAGGTCTAGGATCAGAAGGATGATCTCGAAAGCTGTAGAGGAGGTCATCCCAAAATAGAGAAAGGTCAGGCCATTCACAGTGCCTGGAAGGTGTCTGGGCTGTCTCCTTCACTCCCTTTGGGCTTTTCTTTTATTTTAAGTGAGGAAGCATAAATCTCCAAGTCAAGAGAGTCCTAAATTTCAGTGACATCGTTGGCTCTTACCACTTGAACACAATCCTTGATATTTCTTAAATGGTTTCTTCATATATAAATAGGAGTAATGATAATAATAATAATAATAAATTTTCTTTTTTTTCTTTGCTTTTTGCTGAGGCAATTGGGGTTAAGTGACTTGCCCAGGGTCACACAGCTAGGGAATGTTAAGTGTCTGAGATCAGATTTGAACTCAGGTCCTCCTGACTTCAGGGCTGGTGCTCTAACCACTGCGCCACCTAGCTGCCCTAATAATACATTTTCTACAAACATTTAGAGGCAAAGTATGGCATGGAGAGCTGGCCTTAGAGTTAGGAACACCTGGTTCTGTGCATGTTGATCCCACGGACACACATTGGCCAAGTTTACCTGGACAAGTTACTCAGGCTTTAAGTCATTCAGATAACTTGGTGAGATATAGATCAGGATGAATGAAGATGGCTCTGGATGCAATGGGAGAGGTCTTTAACGGGTCTCATTTTGATTGAATCAACATCCATTCAGTGATTAATATTAGGTAAGAAATGAAGCAGAGAATGATCTCTTTTCCCTAGGAAAAAATATCAATCTGAGAGGGGACAAGCATCAGGGTTTCTAGCACTGTAGTAACAGTGAAGGTGGAATTTAAATAAAAGAGAGCTCATGGTATAGTGGGAACAAAACTGAATTGGGAATTAGAATAATTGGATTGATTTCCTGACTCAACCCATTTATTGGCAGTGGGCAAATCACACTCTCCCTGAACCTCTGTTTCTTCATTTGCAAAAATAAATACAATATTATTTATTCTACTCATCTAATGTGATCATCATAAGGAAAGTACATGCTAATACTGCAATGGAAGTAATTGTCCTTATTCCCAGAGCCACGGGCTATGGAAAATATGAGCTGCAATGAAGAAATTAAACCAGCACACCCAATGGGCATGTGCAAACAAAAGAGATAACCAATGGATCAAAGTATCCAATCCAGCTAGCAGATGGCATTCAAAACTTGGGCTGCACTGCCCAATTCCTGGTGTAAATGTAAGAGTTAATTTGCCCCATGCCCCTCTGACTCTAACTAGGGTTGTGGGAATGACACATAATTCTCAAATCTCTAATGGCTCAGCCTCCATCTCACTGGAATTCTAATCTCTTCCTCACCTTCTCATGTGTCTATGAAAAAAATTACTGTTACAGGTCCATGATAGCACATTTCCTAAAGGAAAACAAAATAAACTATGTATGGGATCAATATTTTGTGAACAGAAGCTGAAATCTCCATTCTTTTTCATCAGGCTTTTGTGTCTGATTTTCTTTCCCTTCTACCCCTCCCTGTCTCCTAATATCCCATTGATAGGGGTTCTTGTTATTCAGTCATTTTTTAGTCATGTCTAACTCTTCATGATCCCATTTAAAGTTTTCTTGGCAGAGATACTTCTCTGCCATGCCATTTCCTTCTCCAATTCATTTCACAGGTGAGGAAACTGAGGCACATAAGATGAAGGGACTTGCCCCAGATCACAGTTAGTCAGTATCTGAGGTCAGATTTGAACTCATGAACATGGATCTTCCTGCGTCCAGACCTGGTCTGTGCCTTCTAGGTAACCATTGATGAGAGATTACCCTCCAAAAAAACCATTTTAGTCGTAGAAATTAAAGTTTAGGTAAATCTCAGCTCACCATGTTTCCTTAACACACATGTAGCTGCCCCAACAATACCATCATTCAGGGCTTTCAGAGTCTCTGCAATATCTACAAGGACTCAAGGTTTTAAGGAAACTTGTAGGTAATTTAATTGAATCCTCTCGTTTTTCAGTTGAGGAAACTGAAGCACAGAATATATTGTGCTCTAGCACAATTAGATTATTTGTCAGTCACAGAATCAAAAAATTGTTGAGCTAGGTTTTGAATCCAGCTTCTTGATTTTAAATTTAGTACTTTCCCCACTGCATCCAGGCCATGTTCTTGTTTTTGATATGCAGAGCTTTAAAAAGGTTGAAAATTCATGATTTTCTCAACTTATTAAATTTAGATATGAGCCAAGTGCCTTGGCTAAGGCCATTGACTAGACATTTTTTTTTTGCATACATTGTCTCATAACAATTCTGAGAAGGAATCTATTGTTCCCATTTTACAGATCAGAAAACTGAGTCTCCATGCACTTGACTGACTTGCACACAGTCACTTAGCTCGGTAATATCAGAGCCACGACTTCCTGATTTCATGACCAGTGCACCATCCAGCACTCAAACACAGAACTTAGGCTACAACTCAATTCTCCTCATCCTCAGGTTCTTGCTCTATTCTCCATATGCTGATTTATCCTTTAATTCATTTGAAATTTATTGAAGACCAAAGGAACTAGTAATAAAATTGAGCAATGATTATTTAACCGAAGAATAGAATTTAATTGGCTTATGTCCTTGAGGCTCAGCTGAACAGAAAAAAAATTAGTAAAACCATCCACAGCCCTTGGCAACCCTAACTTAATGTTATAAAGGCCCATTCTCTGGCTGTCCTCTGAAGGAGGTCAAGAGGAAAGGGAACTAGCAGAGCCTGGGCTGAATCCAGCTCTCTATCTCCAAATCCAGCCCAGACTTTTCCTTTTCAAAATCATCTTTCTTGTTATCTGAGGAACTTCACCCCCTTTCTCCAAAAATAGACCCCACTGAGTAACTCTATGGCGCCCTTGGCTGATACTAATCTGAATTGTACTCAGCCACTAAGTCTGAGAGCTGATCTCCAGTGGTCTGGACTGCTTGGTTGGTTCTAAATGAGCCTGAATGCCAGTCTCATCCCCTGGGGGCAGATTTTTCCAAGGGAGGTGCCAGTGAAAAGTAATAAATGTGGTTTAAGATCTTAGCTTTAGAGGTGGGGAGAGGAGACTTCAGAGGGCACTGGATCCAGCCCCCTCTTTTTCCAGATAAGAAAAAAACAGTAGCAGAAAGCAGAATGACTTGCCCAAAGTCTCATGTGTAGAATATGAACCCAAGTGTTCTGCCTCCATACCCAGTACTCTTTCTACTGTACCATGTTGTCCCCAGTTTCTTCATTTATAAATTAGATCAGTTAATCTAGATGGATTCTAAGGTACCTTCCAGTTCTTAACTTTTTCACTGCCTCACATTGGGGCTCACCTAAAGAATAGTGCTAGAAAGGAGAAAGGACATACCCTGGGACAGCAGAGAAGAACAAGCAAGATGAATCAATCCCTCTCCCATGAGAATTTCCTTCACAAATTTGAAGGCAATCATCATATACACCCCTAAGTGTTCTCTTCTCCAGATCAAGCTGCCCAAGTTCTTTCAAGTGAATCTTGGTGTGAGTATATTTCTAGTCTTCTCACCAAAACTGGGTATCTTTTCTTTTTTCTTCTTCTCTTCCTCTTTGTCTTCCTCTTCCTCCTCCTTTTTTCTTTCTCCTCTTCCTTCTTTGCTTTTTTTAAAAAATAATTATCATTATTATTTACTTCTTTATTTATTTTACACAGATGACTTTGCCACTATGTAACTAAAGATTCAATGGCTTCTTTATCATCCTTATGAAAAAATCCAGACTTCTCTATTGGGTATTTAAAGACTTTTAGCTCCAAACAATCTCTCACACGTGTCTATGTTCTAGCCAAAGTGGCTTACTTGCTGTTCACCATATACAACATCCAATCTCCTTTCTTTCAGTTTTAATATAGTTTGTTGTTTCACATTGAGCACACTTTCCACCTGTCTCCTTTTGATATTCAGGATTCAGGAACTTCTCCAGGTTAAATATCCCCAGATTATTCAGGAGTCCTTCATACACTTCTGAGTCTTCTTATGATCCTCTTAGACATTATCTAGTTGCAGTAAAACTTATCAAAGTCTTTCCTAAAATACGTTGCCTCAAACTGAACACCATCTTCCAGGTGTGGTCTGGCAGGGGCGGGGGCTTCCCCTAGAAAGCTCATTCCAGGTTTACAATTACTTCCAGATTCTGTCCTTTGAGTGCCTCCATATTTACCCAACACCATCACTGAGATGGTGAGAAAGGGATAAAAAGAGAGAGAGAAAGAGAGAAAAAGAGAAAGAGAGAGAGAGAGGGAGAGAGAGAGAAGAAGAAGAAGAAGAAGAAGAAGAAGAAGAAGAAGAAGAAGAAGAAGAAGAAGAAGAAAAAGGAAGAAGAAAGAGAAGGAAGAGGAGGAAGAAGGAAGGAAGATGAAAAGATGGATAGATAGATTAGTCTGAATGATGTGCTCTTAATAACCCTATGCTAGTTATTAATGATTCTTGTATCTCTTTCAAAAAGTTCACAAACTACCCTTGAAAAGATTTTCTAGGATTTTACAGGAATGAACATAAAGATCATGAACTCTAATATTGAGTATCTACCATAGTTCTCTTATTGAAATCAGAACATTTATCTTTCCCCTGTCCTGCACCCTCTCTCCCATTGCTGCAACTGAGCAAAGTTATCCAAGGCTCAGCAATCTCACCCAGAAGAATTTTGCACCAGGTGCTTTGAACTCGTTAAGGGTCCCGGCTCATCTCTCACTGGGCTTTTACTTGTTTCAAGTTTCAGGTTCCTATTAATGACTTCTGCTCTATCTTTTTCACTCTAAAGATTCATATCCTTGGGAGACAGTATTTAAATGGTTCTATGTATTTCTCTGTCATCTACTTTCATCCTCCCATCCACCCCCAAAATGGTTCCCATCCTTTCCTTCTCCTCCTTGTCCCTCTAAAGTAAAAGTCTCTTGAGATTGTTCTTAGAATTTTTTCCAAGCTCCAGCTCACCCTGGTCTTTAGCCAGTTTCCTTGACACTATCCTTACAGGTTGCTGACACCCCTTTGCTTTCATCTTCAGTTATCCATTCTCTTTCATGTCTTTTATGTGTGTTCTTTACAATTTCAGTTTCCTAAAACTGGGATGACACTGAAGAGTACTTAGTCAAGGGGAGGGGGGAGGATCCTGTAATTTCCTGGATATATCTAGTTCTTGGCTTCCTCCTTCCTTCTGATAAAAATTCATTTTATTATGATGTCATATGGCCTGGCAAAACAAGGAGTATTTTATAGACAGTAGAGTAGAGTGAGTTTCTTGGATTTGTGCAAGGGGGAAGTCTCAAGGCAAGAGAAATGTGATACCCCCACCCCTAGCTACAGAACTAGGGCTCTTTGTGCCTTGGGCATCTGGGACACCAGAGTTACATATTGATTGGTGTTCTTTAGCCAAGCATTCTATAAATAGATCTTTGTCCCAGCAAATCACATGTTCACTCATGTGGATCACGTCCCTTAGTTAAGTGCAAAGTGACCCTTCTTCAAGGAAGGGTGATGGAGTTTTAACCCTGATCATCAAAATTCAGATCAGCTGAGCCATCTTTTCAGCTCCTTTTTAGGCATGTCAGTTACTTTTAAAAAATACTTTCTAAGGCTCTCCGTCAACCATACTAATGTAGAGGAAAACAACATGGAAACAAATCAGAACTCCATTCTATGGCAGTGAGTGGTCATGACTCCATTGAACTATTGACGAAGCAACACATATTTTCTCAGAAGAGAGATGGTGGACTACAAGTGCAGAATGGGACGTATGTTGTCAGATATGATCAATGTATGATTTGTTTTGCTTAGCTGAACTTCTTTGTTTGAAGAGGGGTTTTCTTGGGGGTGAAAATCACCGGGAAGTGCTGCTGATGTTTAAAAATAAAGTCTCAACAAAAGATTTTCAGACTCTATAATTCAGGATAACTATGCCTCTCAACAAAATTAAGAAAAGAAATCCCTTCTAATTTTCCAGGAGACACAACATGGGAGAGAGGATAGTGAACTGACTTAGCTTCAGATCCTGCCTCTGACATACACATTTGTTGTTTGTCTTTGGGCAAGTCACTTAAGCACTTTCCACTCTGACTTACACCCAGTCTGAGAGAAAGTGCTTATCTTCAATGGCACAAATGAATCTCACTAGAAGCTCTTTACACCTACAATATTGTATGTCTAGTAAAAAAAAAAGTTACCTATCAACCTTTACCCTTCCTACCTGCTACCTGAAGAGCCAATTCTAGCTGTCAGGAAAAGAGGAAAATAATCCAGAAAATTGCTTCTGCATCTCAATAATTCCCTTTTGTGTGAAGGGAGCAGGGGCTGGTTGGGCAGCTAACATAGCTTTCCTTGGGCATTACAACTTCAGTAGACCAGATAAAGCTATTCTCCACAGTGAGTGAGTCCACAGGAAGAAAACCAGCAACCTCCCACTTGGAAGTACAGGATTTACTCACTACCCATCTCCCCAGTGGGAGGTAAAATTGAGTAATTCTTGCATAATGGGAACTGGAAGTCTATTTAAGCTGCATCCCTAGCTAGGCTGTAAAATGCAAGGTTGGCTCATCCCCGAACCCAAACTTTTCTTTATTTCCTACATTCTAATCTTAAAAGTGGTGGGGGGGAGGTCAGGAGGGGCATGCTAATGGGAGGAGGGAAAAGAAAGTTTTTCACTGGTAGTGATTCCATTTATCAATGGCCCTTAGACCACATCACCAGAATCTATAATCAAGCCAAGATGGAACCCAATGAGATTGCCAACTTAGTTTCATTGTCATTTGACACCCAACAAAACTCCAGTCGTTGAGAAGCCTGTTGGCTCCAGGGTGAGACAAAACCACTTTTCATTAAGGCTGGCAAGCCAGACACACTGCCAGGAATTCAGAGATGATGGTATGGGATGTTCTAGCCCCAAAGGAGCAGAATCAATGGTGGCCCAGTCTCACTCAATCATTATGCTCCTTCTGTTGGGAACTCCTCAATATGATTAACAGGAAGAGTATTTGGAAACCTGACCCACTGTGAGTTTTGAGTCATTATTTCTAATTTACCTGCAAATTAGCAACTGTTGGTGCACAAAGATCATTATTTTAATTAAGTATTCCCCAAGGCCCATGTTCTGATTTATATACTGTGCAAGCCCCAAGTGAACAAATTCTGTATATGTGCAGTGCAAGGGACCATGATGCAGTTAAACCTCAAAGAGACCTCAAAAGCTATTCAGTCCAATTCCTTCATTTTAAAAATATGGAAATTGAGTCCCAGAGAAATTGACTTACCCAAAGTCACACAGATAGCAAATTGCAGAATCCAGATTTGAACCCAGATCTCCCAATTCCTAGTTTATCACACTTTCTGTTGAATTATTCTGTATATTCAATTCAATTCAATCATGGCATTTATAGGGCAATTTAAAAAAAATAACATTTTCCCCAATTATGTACATGTAAAAAGGATTTTAACAGTTTTTAAAACTTTGAGTTCCAAACCCTCTACCCTCCCTGAGATGGTAAGCAATTTGATATAGGCTACACATGTATAATTATGAAAAACATGTTTCCATATTAGTCATGTTGTAAAAGAAGACACAGACCCAGAGGGAAAAAAAACACACAAAAATAAAGAAAGTGAAAAATAGTATGCTTTGGTAAGTATTCAGATGCCATCAGTTCTTTCTCTGGAGATGGAGAATATTTTTCATCATGAGTCCTTTGCTATTGTCTTGGATCATCGTATTCTGAAATATGGAACAATTTTAAGGTTTAAAAAGTGATCGATGGGGGGCGGAGCCAAGATGGCGAACTGCGCACAGCTTTCTCTGTGAACTCCTCCGACATTCCCTCAAACCCAGACAAAGTAAGCCTTCCAACTGGTTTCTGAGTGAGGGCCTCGCCAAGCATTTGGACTACAACGCACTTCTATAAAAGATCTACCTTGAAAGAACTCCGGAGAAGGTTAGCCTCAGGGGAAATCGGCCGCTGGTCGCCATCGGACTCCAGCCGGGGCGGAAGTCAGGGCTGCCATAGAGGGGCGGATTTTGGGCACCCAGGAAGCCCCTGGGAGACGCCTGGGCCACTTTGCTCTGCTTGCGGGCAGGTGCTTTGGCAGATCTGCCTTTGGAAGGGGGTGGATTGAGAAAAGCTGAAAACGTTGTCCTAGTGCGAATCTAGCCCGACCAGCCTCAGACCGGAAGTCAACTCGGCAAACTGCCCCAGGGCAAATACAAATTGTTGCAGTTTTCTCGGCTTTTGACCAATATCCCAACTTTAAATCATGAGCAAGAAGCAGAAGAGAGCTCTCACCATAGAAAGCTTTTACGGAGAAAAAATAGAACAGTCCCCAGATCCTGACATTATGAAAACAATCCCAGATAAAGCCACAAAGGCAGACTTAAGTTGGTCTCCCTTTCAGAAGGCTTACCTGGATGATTGCATTAAGAATCTCAAAAGAGAGCTAGAAGAAGAATGGGGAAATAAATTGAGATCAGGCCAAAAGAAATATCAAAAACTGGAAAATAGGACTGGTGAATTAGAAAAAGAAAACAGTTCACTGAAAAACAAAATTGGTGAATTGGAAAAAATCACCAATTCACTGGAAAATAAAAATGGTGAACTGAAAAACAAAATTGGTGAATTGGAAAAAGACAACAATTCACTGAAAAACAAAATTGGTGAATTGGAAAAAGACAACAATTCACTGAAAAATAAAACTGGCAAAATGGAAAAAGAATGCATTGAATCCAGAAATTCAATTGGCCAGCTACAAAAGGAGCTAAAAAAGATAACTGAAGGAAATAATACTTTAAAAATTAAAATTGAACAAATACAAGTAAATGACTCAATAAGACTTCAAGAATCAGTTAAACGAAAACAAAAAAATGAAAAAAATAGAAGAAAATATGAAATATCTCCTAGGAAAAACAACTGACTTGTAAAACAGATCCAGGAGAGACAATTTAAGGATTATCGGACTCCCTGAAAGCCACGACGAAAAAAGAACCTGGATGCTATCTTCTAGGAAATCATGAAAGAGAATTGCCCTGATGTTTTAGAATCAGAAGGCAAAATTGGCATTGAAAGAATTCACCGATCACCTCCAGAAAGAGACCCCAAAATTAAAACCCCAAGGAATATCGTGGCCAAATTTCAGGACTATCGCACCAAGGAAAAGATATTGCAAGCAGCTAGAAAGAAACAGTTCAAATACCGAGGAACTGTCATTAGAATTACACAGGATCTGTCAGCTTCCACATTGAAGGATCAAAGGGCCTGGAACCAGATATTCTGAAAGGCAAAAGAACTTGGATTACAGCCAAAAATAAGTTATCCAGCTAGAATGAACATCATCTTCCAGGGAAGAAGATGGTCATTCAATGATACAGGAGAATTTCACCTATTTCTAATGAAAAGACCTGATCTGAACAAAAAATTTGACCTCCAAATAGAGAACTCAAGAGAAACATAAAAAGGTAAAAAGGAAAACTCTTGAGAACCATATTCCTACTATAGGTATCCTTTAAAGAATGGCAGTATAATTTGATTTTTCTTTGATAATAATGGAAAAGAAATTAGAGGTGGAAGGGATACCATACTGAAAAAGAAAAAGGGGAGAGGGGGGAAAAGGAGGCAAAATAAAGTAAAAATAAAGGAGGTAAAATAAGGCAAAATCTCATAAAGAGACATAGAAGATCTAATATAATTGAGGGGAAGAAGGGAGGGCAATGAGTATTGTGTAAACCTTACTCTCATTAGATTGGACTCTAAGAGAGTATATCAGACACATTTGGCTTCAAAGAAAGACCTGACCCTCCTTGTGGGAAGGTAGGAGGGAGGGGAGAAAAGGAAAGGGATAAACTAATAGAAGGATTAGGGGAAAGGTATAAAGGGGAGGGAGGGGCTCTAAAGGGAGGAGGATTATTGGTGGGAGGTGGTCATCAAAAACAAAGTACTGGGGAGGGGGGAAGGGAGAGAGGGAAAAGGGAAGAGAAAATCATAACTCTGGGTAAATAAGATGGCAGGGAATACAGATATAGTTATTTTAACTGTGAATGTGAATGGGATGAACTCTCTCATAAAACGGAAGAGGGTAGCAGACTGGATTAAAAGCCAGAATCCTACAATATGTTGTTTACAAGAAACACATCTAAAACATAGAGATACATACAGAGTGAAGGTAAAGGGCTGGAGCAGAATCTTCTATGCTTCAGGTGAACAAAGAAAGGCAGGGGTAGCAATCCTTATCTCGGATCAAGTAAAAACAAAAATGGATCTAATTAAAAGAGATAAGGAAGGAAACTACATTTTACTAAAGGGTTCCATAGACAATGAAGCAGTATCAATACTTAACATATATGCACCAAGTGGTATAGCATCCAAATTCCTAGAGGAGAAGTTAAGAGAGATGCAAGGAGAAATAGACAGTAATACTATACTAGTGGGAGATCTCAACCTTGCTCTCTCAGAATTAGATAAATCAAATTCCAAAATAAATAAGAAAGAAGTTAGGGAGGTTAACAAAAGGCTAGAAAAGTTAGGTATGATAGATCTCTGGAGGAAATTGAATGGTAATAGAAGGGAGTATACTTTTTTCTCAGGGGTTCATGGAACTTATACAAAAATTGATCATGTGTTAGGGCATTAAAACCTCAAAATCAAATGCAGAAAAGCAGAAATAGTAAATGCATCCTTCTCAGATCATGATGCAATAAAACTCACATGTAATATAAGGCCAGGAGAAAATAGGCCACAAGTTATTTGGAAATTAAATAATCTAATCCTGAAGAACGAATGGGTGAAAGAGCAAATTATAGACACAATCGAAAATTTCATCCAGGAGAATGACAACAATGAGACAACATACCAAAATTTGTGGGACTCGGCTAAAGCGGTTATAAGGGGTAATTTTATATCTCTAGATGCTTACTTGCGTAAAACAGAGAAGGAGAAGATTAATGAACTGGGCTTACAATTAAAAAAGCTAGAAAAAGACCAAATTACAAACCCTCAATTAAATACCAAATTGGAAATTCTGAAAATTAAAGGGGAGATCAATAAAATTGAAAATAAGAAAACTATTGAATTAATAAAAAAAAGTAAGAGTTGGTTTTATGAAAAAACCAACAAAATAGATAAGCCTTTAGTTAATTTGATTAGAAAAAGAAAAGAGGAAAATCAAATTATTAGTCTCAAAAATGATAAGGGAGAACTTTCCTCCAATGAAGAGGAAATTAGAGTAATAATTAGGAGTTTCTTTGCCCAACTTTATGCCAATAAATTTGATAATGTAAATGAAATGGAGGAATATCTACAAAAATATAGATTGCCCAGATTAACAGAAGAGGAAATAAATTATTTAAATAGCCCTATTTCAGAAAAAGAAATAGAACAAGCTATTAATCAACTCCCTAAGAAAAAATCTCCAGGACCAGATGGATTTACATGTGAATTTTACCAAACATTCAAGGAACAATTAATCCCAATACTATATAAACTATTCGAAAAAATAGGGAAAGAAGGTGTACTACTAAATTCGTTCTATGAGACTGATATGGTGCTGATAGCTAAACCAGGTAGGGAGAAAACTGAGAAAGAAAACTATAGATCCATTTCCCTAATGAATATTGATGCAAAAATTTTAAATAAGATTTTAGCAACAAGATTACAGAAAGTCATCCCCAGGATAATACATCATGACCAAGTAGGATTTATACCAGGAATGCAGGGCTGGTTCAATATTAGGAAAACTATTAGCATAATCAATTATATTAATAACCAAATTAATAAAAATCATATGATTATCTCCATAGATGCAGAAAAAGCCTTTGATAAAATCCAACACCCATTCCTATTAAAAACACTGGAGAGTATAGGAATAAATGGGCTTTTCCTTAAAATGATTAGTAGTATCTATTTAAAACTATCAGCAAGCATCATATGTAATGGAGACAAACTAAAACCATTCCCAATAAGATCAGGAGTGAAACAAGGCTGCCCACTGTCACCATTACTATTTAATATTGTATTAGAAATGTTAGCTTTAGCAATAAGAGAAGAAAAAGAGATAAAAGGAATCAGAGTAGGTAGTGAAGAAACCAAATTATCACTCTTTGCAGATGACATGATGGTATACTTAGAGAACCCTAGAGACTCAACTAAAAAACTACTAGAAACAATTCACACCTTTAGCAAAGTGGCAGGATACAAAATAAATCCACATAAATCATCAGCATTTTTATATATTACCAATAAAGTTCAGCAGCAAGAGATACAAAAAGAAATTCCATTCAAAATAACTGTTGATAGTATAAAATATTTGGGAATTTATCTGCCAAGGGATAGTCAGGAACTATATGAACTAAATTACAAAACACTTTCCACACAAATCAAATCAGACCTAGTCAATTGGAAAAACTTAAAATGCTCATGGGTAGGACGAGCGAATATAATAAAAATGACAATACTACCCAAACTAATTTACTTATTTAGTGCCATACCAATCAAACTCCCAAGAAATTATCTTACAGATATAGAAAAAATAGTAGCAAAGTTCATTTGGAAAAACAAAAGGTCAAGAATTTCAAGGGGATTATTGAAAAAAAAGGCTGAAGATGGTGGACTTGCTGTACCAGATCTAAAACTATATTATAAAGCAGCGGTCATCAAAACCATTTGGTACTGGCTAAGAAATAGAGTAGTCGATCAGTGGAATAGGATAGAATCACAAGACAAACTAGGCAATAACTATAGCAATTTGGTTTTTGATAAACCCAAAGACCCCAGCTTTTGGGATAAGTATTCACTATTTGACAAAAACTGCTGGGAAAACTGGAAACTAGTGTGGAAGAAATTAGGGCTTGACCCACATCTAACACCACATACCAAGATAAGATCTAAATGGGTTCATGATCTGGATATAAAGAGTGATACTATAAGTAAATTAGAGGAATGTAATATAGTTTACCTCTCAGACCTATGGAGATGGAATAAATTTATGTCCAAAGAAGAACTGGAACTCTTAATTGAAAACCAGATAGATAACTTTGACTATATTAAGTTAAAAAGTTTTTGTACAAACAAAATCAATGCAGACAAGATTAGGAGGGAAGCAATAAATTGGGAAATCATCTTTACATTTAAGGGTTCTGATAAAGGTCTCATCTCTAAAATATATAGAGAATTGTCTCATATTTATAAAAATTCAAGCCATTCTCCAATCAATAAATGGTCAAAGGATATGAACAGACAATTTTCAGAGGATGAAATTAAAACTATTTATAGTCATATGAAAAGGTGCTCCAAATCACTATTGATCAGAGAAATGCAAATCAAGACAACCCTGAGGTACCACTTCACACCTGTCAGATTGGCTAAAAT
>JAJPUD010005198.1:67066-79024 GCA_023553655.1 Myrmecobius fasciatus
TTATGCTCTCAGAGCTCTAGCATTGTGAGGTGGAACCCACTGACATGAAACTTTCCCTGGAAGCAGCTTCTATACAACAGCCTCAAAGCCTGGACCAGGCTGCTCTACATAGGTGATCCTCAGGTAACATGGAAGGACAAGGGACACTGATTTTCCCATCAGAGTTATTGGCAGCAGCTGCCATTCCACAGATCAATTTTTTCTGCCTTCTCAATTACAGTAACACACTGCTTCATGGGCAATCACCATCAATCTAACAAACTACCACCAGCAGGCAGATAGGTTCAATGGGAGCATTCCCAAGATCACTGGTCCTCTTTCCAGTCAAGGTCTCACAGCCATCCTCTGGCCTGTGGCAAAGGGGCCAGTCATCCTCATGAGCCACTGGCCAACTATAGCATACAGTAGGAAAACAAGGCTACCTGAAGCAGTGGGGCCCCTTGAGGAAGAGATGGGAAGCAGTAAGCGCCAAACAAGTCAAATCTTGACCAAAGACCTTCATGGAGACAGCCCAGGACCCAGAGCCCAAGAGCCTCAGGGATAGCCCAGAATCCAGAGCCCAAGAGCCTCAGGGACAGCCCAGGACCCAGAGCCCAAGAGCCTCATGGATAGCCCAAGATCCAGAGCCCAAGAGCCTCAGGGACAGCCCAGGACCCAGAGCCCAAGAGCACTTCCAGTCAGTCCTTTAGCATCCTCCTGTAAAGCAGCCCTTGGGAGATGGCATTTGGGGAGCAACTGCTCCTGCAGAGACTGCTACTGTAGCTATTGAAGACCCAAAAAAACAGTGTTCTCCCCAACAAAATCCTTGGCCCCATCCAATAGTTCAGTGTTGTAAGCAGACATGATTTGATCAGTGGAAATAATATTAAGGAAGAGACATTAACATCTGCTTTGTTGCTCTCCCTGCAAGAACCAAGGCTCCCTTCCATCTGCCTCGCAGCTGAGAGCTTCCATCTGTCATCTTCCTCATTAGTAGGGGAGCTCCTAGAGACTGGGGACTGATTCACTGTCCTATTTGTGTCCCCAGAACTTAGAATGATGCTGTGCATACAGTTAACACTCAATAAATGCTTGAGATTATTTCATTCACTCACTTATGGCTATTTGTTGTTTGAAGGCAATAATGAGCTTATCACTCCATTCTTACCTGGGACTCAGTTTTCCTCATCTTCAAAATGAGGAGAACAATAAATGACTTAAATGGTGGTGAGGAGACTTCAATGATATTGGGCAGTGGAAGACTTTGCCAACTGAGATATTATTGTGAACTATGTGAGTGACCTTCAGAAAGTCACTTTAATCTCCAGGACTCAGTTTCCTCATCTGAAAAATGAAGGGGTTGTCCTCAGGACAGGGATTTGGTTTTGCTTTTTTTTTTTACTTTGAGTCCACATAGACTAACACAGCTGGTCCAGTTGATGGATTGAATTGAATTGAATTGAACTGCATTGATTTTTTTCCGAGGTCCAGGAGATGTGTTTCTGTGTTTCATTTCAGTAAAAGAAGATTACTGATAGATGAATGAAAGAATGGTTGAATATAGACAAACATAAGTAGACAGACAGATAGGTGGGTGGATAGACAGATAAATAAAGAGACAGACAAACAGAAAGAAAAATAAACAGATGGACAAATGGATAGAGATGATAAACAGAGAGAGATAGATGGAATAGACAAACAGATAAAAGATAGCTAGATTGATAGACAGACAGACAGATAGACAGATGAATAGACTGACATATATAAAATTGAAGGAATTGGACCTGGACTTTCCATTCAGCCTCAAAGTCATGGTCCTGTGATCTGTCTTTGCTAATGATTTTCTGCATGACCTAGAACACAGAAGTTTTCTTCAGCTACAGAATCATGAAAACCTTGTCTCAATTGTATACTGGGGACTTCCTCCAGACCCTCTCAGTGGGCTATCTTTGTTTTTCCTTTCTTATGAGTTTCTCTTTCTGTGAAGTCTCTACCTAATATAATGGAAGCTTTTTGAGGGAGGGATCATCAGAAGCCAGTAAAGCACTTGATAAAAGCCTACAGATTGATTGATTAAGGTTATGCCTTCTTGCTAGAGTGTAAACCCTTCAGGGCAAGGACTGTGCCATCCTACTTGCTACTTGGTGATTATTTGCTAAATACTTGGAGCCGCCAGGTGGTGCTGCAGTGGATAGAGTGCTGGAACTGATCAGGCAGGATGACTGTTTGTCCTAGGTTCAAATCCAACCTCAGACACTCACTAGCCACGTGAACCTGGGCAAGTCCCTTCACCCTGTCTGTCTCAGTGTTCTCTTCTTTAAAATGAGATGGAGAAGGAAATGGCAAATTCCTCCAGTACGTTTGCCAAGAAAACCTCAATTGGGGTCATAGAATTGGACATGACCAAATAACAATAATAAATATTGATTGATTGACTCTTGCTGACCTCATTTGGGAATGGGGTGGGAAGACAATACTTAGATCTTGAGTCATTTCTCAGGATCCCATGATTAGGAAACATAAGCAAAATGACAGAAAGAAGTAGCAGAGGATGAAATTGGAGAAGGAGAAAATAAAACAATGTTCCCTCCCCACCCCCAGCCTTAGTAATTCTGCACCAGCAGGCAACCAGCCCAAGTCCCCAGTTGAACTCCCAGGGCACTTTCATCAAAACTAGCAAACTTTGCACTCTGCAGGGGAACTCACACCATTTCTTATTCAGTTTAGCCAAGGCAGCAAGCCTCTCTTAGCATTTTAAAGGCCTCATGGTAGGAGGGGGTACCCTCTGCATAGGGTACTATCTTCTAGTTCCCCAAGACCCATTTACAACCGTTCTCTTATTATAAGGGAAGGAAGATACATCAAATCCAGTCTGTATGCAATGCCTTATTTATACTAGATTCAATCAATGAGCCCTCAAGAAATCCACTTTTTACTGAAGGGAAAGGATTCATGGGGCATTCAAACCTAGACATGATCACTTGAGGAGGGGTAGGAAGCACTAACAGCCAGGGGAATTAGGAAGGATTTCCTGGAGGAAGTGAAGCATTTGCTAAACCTTGAAGGAAGCCAGGAAATCTGAGAGGCACAAAGGAGGGGACAGGGCATTCTAGGTAAGGAGAGGGCAGCCTTGTAAAGGTTTGGAGGTTGGAAATGATGGGCCAAGTTTTTGGGAAGACAAGTGGGTCAGTATGGCTGTGTGATAGAAGAATACCTTGCAGTAAGTCTGAAAAGATCCTGGAGCCAACTGTGAAGGCTCCTAAAGGCTAAGCTAGTAAATTTTATATATGTTTATATAGATATATGACATATATCTAGAACCCTGTTAGCGGCCTCAATGGAAATCTCTCTTTGTCTGCCATTACTGGGATAGTGGGGCACACTGGAAAGATCCAACAATCTGAGGTCATATTGGCTGGATTTGAATCCCAACTATATTATACTGTGACCTGGATAATCAAAGGCAAACTATCAAAGGCCTCGGTTTTCTCATCTGAAAAAGAAGGCACGCTGTGTGATCCTGGGCAAGTCACTTAATTGCCTTGTTAGAAAAAAAATTAAAGGAAGGTGTTTAGCGCATAGTAGGTGCTTCATAAATGATGATTGACTGACTGACAGGTGAGGGTGACCTCTGAGAAGGCTTCCATCTCTCCCTGACTCAGGGCTGGATGGGCCTTTGTTACTTACTTGTCTGCTACAATCCTCTGCTGGGAGGGGAGTCTTGATTCCTGAGCATCCTCCATTCTCTCTTCAGGAAGCTGACAGAATTAATCTAGCATATCCAGGCAGGTGACAGTGCCATGAAGGATTTGGAGGGCGTCTGCAATGGAAGGGAGGGTCTTTTTGATCACAGGACCTGAGCATGGTCTTTTAATTCCTCTATTAAATCAAGCAGCAGACATCCAGAGCTCCAAGGGAATAGAAAGGAATGGCAGCCAATTTTCAGCTCAGAATTAACAACCTTGAGGAGGGAAGCTCGGTTCCCTCAGTTTATTTTAGAAGCTTTTTTTTTTGTCTTTCCTAAAGCACAGATCTGACCAGGTCCTCAAGGTGCTTCTATGGTTCTCACTAGAATCAAGAATAAAACACACACCCCTCTATTTGGCATTTAAAGCCCTCCACCATCTGGCTCCAATCCATCTTTTTTGATTGCTCCCACTTTATTTCCTTTCACATACTCTCTGCCCCAGCTGAACTTCCCCATTTGCTGCTTCCTCCCCAAATCTCCCACCTCCATGCTTTTGCACGGTCTCTGCTCATCATAGCCCACAGTCATTCCACACTTCTGCCTAAGCTTCCCACAAGAAGTGAGCGCCTCCTCCTGCAAGAGGCTGTTCCCCCAGTTGTCAGTAGTCACCATAGATCTTCAATCACAAGGCACTATAGCTGCTGGATAAAAGGCTAGCTCACCACTCTCTGCTTGCCAGGAGTTCCACTTTGTCTTCTTTTCTCTATTTGCCTTTGTCTTCCCAGATCAGGAGTCTGGGACTGTTTTCAATAAAAGGAGAATAGGTCATCAAATAGAGATTTACAGGACGGGCATCAAGAAAATGGAGCTTCTCCATGCAGTGAAGCACCCAGGCAGAGGTGAACTCACTCTCTGCAGGAGCTCTGGGGAGCCAGAGACTGCTCCAAAGAGAGACAGATGAGTCATTCTGCTTCAAACCTGCCTGCAAATTATGTGCTCTGAACTCCCAGAGTCGTAGCCTTTTATTTTTAATCAAAGGAAAGAGGCAACAAAGAAATATGGTTGATGAGAGAGGGAGAGAGGGAGGAGGGAGGAGAGGAGAGGGGAGAGACAGACAGAGACAGAGGGAGGGGGAAGGAAGAAGGGAGAGAGAGAATAGAACAAGGAAAGAGAGGGGGAGAGAGAAAGGAGGGATGGAAGGGGAAATAGAGAGAAAGGAAATAGAGATAAACATAAACAGAGAGCTAGAATTAAAAAAAAGGAGGAGGAGAGAGAGAAAGAAAGGAAAGAGGAAGGGGAAAGAGAGAGAAAGGAGACAGAGACAAACATAAACAGAGACCTAGAACAAAAAAAGGAAAGGGGGAGAGAGAGAAAGAAAGGAGGGAGGAAGGGAGAGAGAATAAAAAGAGAGGAAAGAGAGATAGGGGAAGAGAGAAAGAGAAAGGAAGAGAGGGAATAGAGAAAGAGGGAAAGAGGGAGCTAGAGAATAGAAAGAGGAAAGAAAGAGGGGAGAGAGAGAGAAAGGAGGGATGGAAGGGGAAAGAGAGAGAAAGGAAACAAACAAACATAAACAGAGAGCTAGAATTAAAAAAGGAAAAGGAGAGAGAAAGGAAGAAAGAGGAAGAGAAGGAGTAGAGAAAGAGGAAAAGAGGGAGAGGGAGGAAAAAGAGGAAAGAGGGAGACAGAGAGAAAGGAGGGATGAAAGGAGAAAGAGAGAGAATGGAGACAGAGACAAACATACCTAGAATTTTAAAAAAAGGAAAGGGGGAGAGAGAAAGAAAGGAGGGAGGGAGGGAGAAAGAGAAAAGAGAGAGGAGAAATAGAAGGAAAGAGGGGAGGGGAAAAGAAGGCAAACAGTTTCTTTGGATATTACTGGACAGTTAACATCAGCTGTATACAAATCAAGGAATAAAATCTACAGATCATTTTTTAAAGTTCTGATTTCATAGGATCACAGATTTAGAGAGAGAAAAAAATCTAGTTATCTTGTCCAATGAAGGAATGAAAGAAAAAAATATTATTTAGTGTGCCAAGGGATACCCTCATTTTATAGAATTCTAATGATGGGGCTGCTTAGAATCATTATAGTGACAAAAAATTTCATAAGAACACTAGAGCACTTTAAGGTATACATGACACTTTCTCAAAACAGCCCTGTGAAATGGTAAGTTTTAAGATCCCCTATTACTGGGTGAGCTGTATCATAAAGAACACTGAATTTGGACCTAGGAGACCTAAGTTCTTATCCCAATTGTGCCTCATACTATCTGTGTGACCCTGGATATGTAATTTTCCCTCTAGGAAAATTTTGGGGTTTTTTTTATCTCTAAAACAAACAGGCCAGACTACATGAAGCTCATTCTAGCTCTGATTTGATGGTAAGCCGCTTAGTGTTGTGCAACCAATTCATAGTAGAAATGAAATTTAAATCTCCCAATACCGATTTCCACAAAGCAACCATGCTTTGCCTCATCACTGAAGGACTCAAACTCCTCTTTATTCCTTTTAGTTTATTCCTATCCACCTTCCATCATCAAATGATGAATGAGATGTTGCAGAGAAATGAGGGTATTGTTAAGCAAGACAAAGAGCTTCTACCTATTTGCCTATTTTGCTGAGAGAAACTAACCTTCCTTGACAAAAATGATGATAAAAATGGTATTAATGTGCCTTCCGCGTTCATTTGTCCAAAGAATCACCAATCATAGTTGGAAACATCTAGCCCTAGGTGGGCAATGGTGTTGGGGAAGGAATGTTGCAGTGGGAAGATAGAGATACGTGGAAGGTAAATCCCACTTCCAGTTATTTGCTCTTTGGATCCATGTCCTAAACCCAGCACTTCTTTGATTCTCAGTTTTTTCATCTTTAAAATGAACAGAATAATAATAATAATAATAATAATAAACAATAACAATAACATATACCTATCTCATTGGACTTGCTGCAATGTAAATAAAGTGCTGTGTGTGATTCAATTGAAGTTATTAGTATCGCTAGCATGTGATTCCAGATGATCTCTTAATTGCTAAATCTAGTGACTTTTCTCAGTCCCCATTCTTCCTGACTTTTTCCACATTCAAGGCTGACCAGAGCCCTTTTCCTGGATATTATCTCCTTTGATTTTCATGGTATTGCTCTCTTGGTTTTCTTTGCACCTCTTTTACCCTTCTTTTCTCCATCTCTTTTGTTGGATTTTCATTTATGTCTCACCCATTATATGTGAATGAACCCAAATCTCTGTGCAGGGCTCTCTTGCCTCTATACAGTCTCTTGGTGACCTTTCTAGTTCCCATGGATTCACTTATCATCTCTATACAGATGATTTTAACAATCTACCCGTCAAATCCCAAATTGTTCCTTAATCTCCAGTCTTACATTACAAATTATATTTTCATCCATATATTTCATTGGCATCTCAAGTTCAACACATCCAAAATGGAATTCATTACCTTTGCACCTAAACCAACCCTTCCTCCTAACTTCACTTTCTGTTAAGGGAACAATCATTCTTCCATTCACCCATGCTGGTATTCTTGGAATCATCCTCAACTCTGCCCTGTCCACCACACATATCCAACTGGTTGGCAAGTTTGTGATTCTTGGGATCTCTTGTGAACAACCAGACAAACACTCACATAGCCACCAGCCTAGTTCAAACCTCACCATTTCTCATCTGAACTATCATAATTAGTTTCCCAATTCAGGTCAGTGAGTGGATAAAGGACAGTAAAAGAGTGATTTGGTAAATACCAGAGCCAAGATGGAACTGGCTTAGATATGGAATGGACATTTGTTTTAGAGAAATTATGTCTGAGGCAATTAAGAAAACTGGTTCCAAATTTGTAACAGAAAGCTTTGTAAGGGTCAATGTTGAAGAATTACCCATACATATGTTTTGCAAATAAAAAGCTATAATAAATAAATAAAAATCAAATTAAAAAAAGAAAAGAAAACTGGTTGCTTATATTCCCATCTCCCATGCAGCAAAATCAGTATAAAAAAAAACCAAGGATGAAAAATTGTCCAATAAGACTGAATTGAACATGAATGAACATGAACAGAATGAATATCTGAATTGAACTGTATCTAGCCTTTCTGATTTTGCTTTGGGAAAAGAGGGCTCATGAGAGCATAAAGAAGAATATGTGAAAAAGATCTGAGGATTTTAAGGAGACCACAACTTCATCATGAGTTACCATTGTGACAAGTCAGCCTCCAAAACTAAGATAATCTCAGGTTACCTCTATAATGGTGTCCCTATGAGATAATTAATATTCATTCTAGATTTGTTTGGTTAAACCAGGATAGGTAGTTTGCTTAGTGCTGACTGTCTTATTCAGAGAACATCAACAAACTAGGTTGCATCCTAAAGTTGGCAACCAGGATGGTGAGGGGATCATTTGAAAGAACTGGGGAATCATCAACAACTGTCTACTAGATTATGAGGTCTAGAGGTAAGTATTTAGAACAGTGCCAAAATAGTACTCTGAATACATTGTGCATTTAATACAATATTTAGTAAATGAATGAGAACAGAATACCTAGGTATCTGTGGAAAGAGTAACATGGAAGAAGTTGAGAAAAAGGAAGGGAAGGAGACAGAATCTTGAACCTGGGAAGATTTGAGAAGTGTAAAGGAGGAAAGTGATTGGAATTTTGGAGAAAGAAAATTAAAGAGGAAATAAGAATGAGAAAGACCAGAGGAGGGGCAAAGGCCTTGGATTGATGGAGAAGCAGAGAATGAAAAATTATTTTTCTTGACAAGTCGTCCCTGGCAAGAGAGGGAAAAGGAAGTTGGGTGTGCTTGGAAATCTATGTGAGAGGAAGTACTAAAGAAGAAAGGCAGTGTGGAGGTGAAGATATTCCGCCCTCCTTAGACAATCACCATAGAAATGCTTGAAATGAGTTGGCCCAAAGAGTTACTATTCAAAGTGATGAAGGGTTGAAGAATTGGTACTGTAAAGTATGGATAGCAGGGAGTATTTTACAGTGACTTGAATAGAGTTGGGTTTATATTTCTGCCATTGCCTATAATCATTATCAAAGTAAGATCTGCTTTCCCTCCTAGAATAGAAAGTAGAGGGATTTGAGAATTAGGAGAAAGAAACAGATTGAAGTGCCAGAGATTAGAGAATAGCAGAGGAGAGTCTGAGAAGAGGGATTCTTTTCAAGTTCTAGCTAGACTAGATGTTCTTGGAAGTCGCATCTCACTCTAAGATTCTGATACTGTGATTGATGATAAATATGATTTAAGTGAATTGCACCTGTCTCCTGATAGACTGTCTAACCCTCTTTGAACATGGAAGATACTCTAATATGCAAGGAGCTGAATGAACTTTTCATCAGAAAGCTTCCGCTTCTTATGCTTCAACTGGGGACTTCTCTAACTTCTCTGAAAATTTCTCTCTTTTCCCCATCATAATTAATGAGAAAGTCTTTGGGAAAAAAGAATAACTAATAGAAATTGAAGTTCCAGAAAGGAAAATCTTTTAAGAAATCACTCCAGTGTCTCTCCTGGTTGGTCAATGCTTCAGTTGAGGAAGAGCATCATGGATTGGTTTATTGATGTGCAAAGAAAACAAGTATGGGAGGCTACTCTACTATTTATCAAGGATCATTTGAAGAGAAATATTTCAAGGAAATTTAGAACTCAGTGCCTACAGAGCCCTAAATCTGTCCTTACTGCTTGATGAGAAATTCATCATAATATTTTTCTATTTGCTTTTCACCATATCCCACAATTAAGTAATGTCAAAATCTAGGATCTATGTTCAAACTCCATGATCTCTACCACTAGCTACCTATGTTGCTTGAAAAAACATATCCCTTCTCCAGACTTCAGTTCACTTATCTAAAAATTAAGAGTGTTGAACTAGATAACATCTATAATAGGGTCTTTTGGATCTTATTTCTAACATAATTGAGTCATTTTTAAAATAAATTTTTTTTAAAAAAAGTAGATGGGGGACAATGTATATTCTCCAAAATTGTTTGGTCATGGAAAGAGAACCAAGAAGTGTTCCATAGAGAGTTCATTCAATTCAAAGGTATTCATTAAGCATATATTATGTGCCAAGATAGAAATACAGAAAGAAAAGTGAGATACTTGAGGAAATCATCACATCCAATGATGAGTAAACACAAGATAAATACAAATTCATTTTGACAACCAGGAGAATCACTTGTCTATAAAGAGGTAAGAATGTTTGTTCCCTTTTTAGAGCCAAAGATAACTATTGTGTGGGATCTTCAATGCTACAGCCAAAGGTGGCACTGAGAGTAGCAGGCCAGAGATGTAGAAACAGCCAAAAGAAAGCACCTTGGCACTAGCAGGCAGTCACATATGAGTGCCAGAGCTACCCAACAGTGTGTCCTCCAGGTATCCCATCAATGGAATAACATCTAGAGAAAGGCAGGGCAGGTAGACTGTCTAAAGAGTATTTATGAGCTATAGAAAAGAGTCATATAAAATGAGAGCTCATGGAGGGGAGAGGGTCACCACTGAGATCACAGATCCATCTTTATATATCAAGGTAGAGACATGCCATGGGAAACAGCCTTTTGTTTTATATCAGCTCATTGAGGAGCATTTAGTAAGCTCTTCAGGAACCATGCTAGACACTGGGGATACAATAAATTTCCTCAAACAGTCTACATCATGGGGAGGGAAGGCATGTACATACATAACTATATATAAAACATACAACATAGATGCAAGGTTATGAACCATCAAGTGTATACTAAGTTCATAGACTTGGGGTAGAGGGAGGAAAGGTCCTGGCAGTGGGTAGTAGATTTGAGAAAAACAAGTCAAGCCCATCAGCATTTCTTAAGCACCTACTAAGTTCCAGATAAGGTTGTTAAGTAGAGAGAGCATACAAATATAAGGAAAAAGAACAGTTTCATCCTCAAAGAACTTACAATTGGGAACAAAATTGGGAGTTGAAAAAAGGAAAGGTCAAGGGGGAAATGGAGCTGAAGTTCAAAAAATCATAATCACAGCTGGGAAGGTAACAAAGGTTGGCTAGCCTATATTTCTTTCCAATCTGGAAGAAATTCATCAATGGGAGAAAGGGACCAGCATGGAGGATGGATTTTCCAAGTTGGTAAGATTCAGGCTCTGAAGGAAATCCCAAGGAAGGAACTAGGACAGACCTCATGCATGCTTTAGAACTTGTTCTTTTCAAAAGGCAATTATCAAAAGAACTCTCAAAGGCCAACCAACTTTAAAAAAAGGTTGTGATACTCCACAAAGGTGATCATTTCTTAAAGACCTCCATGGAAGAAGAACTCTTTCCACATTGGGACAGCTCTGTTGGACACAGGAGGTAATTGGGTTCACTTTTCTACCTGTAATCAGTCTTTGACACCAGCTGCCCAGTTTTTGTTATATTCTCTAAATGCCCTCAGGGCACTGAACTCTCCCTTTATTCCAATGCATGCATATAGTTGGAGATAAATGTTTTCATGCCTAGAAACATGAAGTCTCTTTAAAATTCTCACATGGTAGCCTAAAATTTGGCTGATATCTTCTAACAAGATAGCAAAATCAAATTTAATTTGAGACTGTGTGACTGAATCCTACTTTGCTTGTTCAAGTTCTTACTGAATCACAATAAATTGTCAGAACCACTAGTAGAAACAGTCATCTGTCTTCATCAGATTGACAATGAATTAACATTTCTGAGCAGTAACTTAAAGTCATCCCTCAGAAGAGAATCCCATCACGATCATTATTGGTTTGGACTTTTTGGAAGGGATGTAAAGGTCCAGATTTGTTATTTTATCCATGTAGGAAACTTGCAGTGCAGCAACCCCTTCCACCAAGATACAAACGAGCAACTCAGCTATAACGTGGAGGCTTAGACAGTTTCCTAAGAAAATGAGAAGTTACGTGCGACTTGTCTGTGTATCAGAGTAAAGCATGAACTCAGATTGTCAAGACTCCCAGGCCTCTGTTTAATGCCATATGGCTTCACAAGCATCTTTGGTATAGCTTATCCCATATTATTTTAATAATGAGCTGGTTGGGGTGTTTATACTTAGGAGTATAAATATATTTCTCTTCATCTTAGCATTCAATTCTTATTCATTATTCATCAAATCTCAAGTCTCTAGGGTTGTTTTCAGACCCAATTTGTCTAACCCACACCTGGGCAAGAATCCTTTCTATAGAAATGGTTTTCCTGCCTTTCTTTGTGTAACTTTAAGTGAGGAGAAACTCACCCCCTCCCAAAGCAGCTCATTCCATTTTGGGAAAGCTCTAATTGTTAGGAAGCTTTATAAGGAAA